>JANAVB010033014.1:2974597-3259110 GCA_029216955.1 Iris pallida | reverse complement strand
GCCACCGCCTCCACCCATAACTCAAGAAAAAACCTGTCCAGATAGACAACGTGCAGACCGAGGGAGGAATCCCAAGCCACCCCTTCTACCTCTTCCGAACTTGCACACTCGATTCGAGTCCAGCAACGACAGTCACACAAGCGCGAACTCCAACAAAGCTCTAACCCCCTTCATCACCCAACATCTCGCTCTCTCCAACCAATTCGACATCCTTGAGTCGAGTGACACGGAAGCATCATCGGAAACCATATATCCACTTGCGGTCTCAGTTATCTCCGAGCTAGCGCCTAACCCCCTTCCTCGAAAGGGGTAGAGGCACTTCCTGATACCAGCACGGCAGATCAACAACTCACCATCGAGGACACCGGCGAAGGAACACTTTCTATCCTACCCCGCGATGCTGATCAACCACACATCCCGGTTGAAGCACTCGCTATCCTCGGGCCAGACCAAGCAAGGAGAGGACTACAGGTCCTAGCCACGGATTACCCCCTCCAACAAGCAACTCTTTAAATCGGGAGCGCCAGCGACTCACTAGTCATTCCCCCTGAAGACCCATCTTTGGACTCTACTGGAAAACGGATAGACCCCTCCGCGGTTCCCATCGAGCAAACCCCAAGCATCTCCATCACTAAGGCTAAGGAGGAAGCGTCTACATCGATCATGAAATATGCTAAGATTGGAGACGCCGAAATGACAACCATCCAAACCAGATCTGCCACCAAGCGGAACAAAAAACCCACCACAACCACATTAATGATTAACATCCTATCCTGGAATGTCCACGGTCTGGCGAACAAACCGACATTTAGGAGAATATCCAGCATGCATAAAATGCACAGGATCGACATCCTCATTATTATAGAACCCAAAATTATCCCCAAAAGATTAAAATCTATCCAGCTGCAACTGGGCCTCCCCTCGGCCATTGCAGGCAGATACGATATTTGGATCTTCGGCACGAAGGACGTCAACTTCGGAGTCATACAGGACTCCCAGCAAGCTATCTCATGCCGGGTAGAACACCCCTTGCTTCCAGAGCGAGCCATCCTCTCAGCGGTCCACGGTAGCTGCGACATCACTGAGCGGAAACACCTATGGAAAGATCTTCTTGACATAAATCTCCACAACACCAACTCCCCTTAGCTTTGCATTGGGGACTTTAACGCAATCACCCGCAGAGATGAGAAAATTGGAGGTCGCCCACCTCCCATATCAGCCATGCAAGACTCAACAATTTCATCTTCAACGCTCACCTCTCCCCTCTCCAGTTCAACGGCAACGCGTTCACCTGGTGCAACATGCAAGAAGGCGAACACCGTCAATACTCCCGCCTAGACAGAGCCCTCACAAATGCCCCTGGCACGGAATGGGGATTAACACCAAGCTATCCTACCTCAACTCCTCTGAATTCGACTATGCCCCCCTGCTGGTTGAAATTAAAAGCAATATCAATCCATCCAAAAAGAATTTCCAATTCCTCGACTTCTATATCGAGCACCCCTAATTTTTGGACATCGTCGCAGAAGCTTGGAAGCAGGACGACTCCCCCAACCCCCTCATTAGGGTGAGCAACACGCTCAAAGCCATGAGAAAAGCTCTCTCCAATTGGAGCAAACATGCTTACGGGGATATTTTTCAAGCCGTTAGGGTAGCGGAAGACGACGTCACCCGGGCCGAAGCTATCTTCGCAGCGGACCAGTCCCCCGTGGCCAGGACGACCATAAACCTCACCAAGGCCATACTCAAATTCAGGCTCAAAGTGGAGACAGACTTCTAGAAGCAGAAAGCGAGATTGAAATGGGATAGCGAGGGGGATAAAAACTCAAAATATTTCTACGCTTGCGTCAACTGCCGCAGAAACAAACTAACAATCCACCACACCGTTGACGAGAATGGGAACACCATTACAGACTAAAAGAGCATCCAAGCGGCCGCGACGGACTTCTTTTCCAAATTATTCTCCAAAGAGACGGTATACAAAGATAGAACCTTCCTGGACCAAATTCCCACCCTCATTAATGATATCGACAACGCCCAGTTGGAGCGTCCCCTGTTTGAACAGGAAGTAAAAGACGCAGTTTGGGCCCTTAACGAGCATAGTGTCCCCGGTCCGGATGACTTTTCGGGGGTCTTATTTTGCACCTGCTGGGATATCATCAAACAAGATATCACAGAAGCGACAGTCGCTTTCCTCGAAGGAGCTGTTGACACAAAGTCACAGTCAACCAAATATTGATAACATTGACTAAATAATACTTGTAATAATTCAATACGACACACGACGACTACATCCAGCTCAAGCCAGACGACGACTCAGTTTTTGCAAAATACAAGTCGTTTTTGAGTCTGAACTTTTATATTTATTGAGTCTAGACTGTTGTAAGCTGAGTGGTGCTGAGCTCTTGAGACTTGACCTATAACCTATCCAAAATCCATAAAGCTCTACATCTAAAATAAGCCCATTGGACCTTAAGACCCATTTTGTGCTCTGGAGACAGAGTTCGGGCCGAACTCTGTCCCCTAAAATCAGCACCCTAATTTTTAGGGTTGGCTGGTTGCTAGTTGTCCAACGGCCAAATTTTTGAAAATTCCTACCAGAATTCTGGCCAAATTCTGCCTGCTAAAACCCTATAAATAGGCCAAGAATTCTCTCATTTTCATTCATCCCATCTTCTTTTCTCTTCTCTCTAAAGCTCAATATAAGCCATACCCTTCTTCATCTACTAGCCACAAGCTTCCTAAGTCTCGAATGCTCAGCATCTCTCAGTTAGGAGTCTTGTACAAGAGTTCAAGAAGTCGCTTGGAAAATTCTAAGCATCGCCACTGCGATCCTTTGTAAGAAGTTGACGTGCTCTTCTGAAGAAAAGGCACGGGGTGTAACTACTATTTCACAAATAGTGGATTTAATCCTGAGCTAGAGTTCTCAGGCCTGGACTAGTCCTCCACGAGGGAAACCAGGTTAAAATCGGCTGTGTTTGCGTATGCTTTCTTGCTTCTTATTTATTTTCGCATTTACTCTGATTAGTTTTTCTTGTGAAAGAGTTTAAATTTTTAATTGGCTATTTTCGCTATAAACTCTATTCACCCCCCTCTAGAGTTGCCATCTGTTTTTCAATTGGTATCAGAGCTCTGTTCTCTCAACAAGGACTAACATCCTAGAGCTGATCCACGGCAACCACACAATCCTTGATTTCCAATCATGGTGTAGGGCAGTCCACTCATAGGCCTCCCCTATTTGATGGAACTAACTACACATATTAGAAAACAAGGATGAGCTTTTATCTCAAGTCGCTAGACTTTGACCTATAGACTATCGTCACTGACGGTTACAAAAAGTCCGCCAGAATAGATGTTAATGGTGATCTCGTTGAGAAATCACATGACAAATATTCTGACGAAGAGAAAAAACAGGCAAGTCTAGACGCGAGAGCTATTAATGCTTTATTCTGTGCTATAGACAGGAATGAGTTCAACAGGGTCTCTACATGCACCACATCTCACAAAGTATGGAGACTTCTAGAGGTGACGCATGAAGGAACCACCCAAGTCAAGGAATCAAAGATAAGCCGTCTCACTCAAGAATATGAGGCTTTCAAGATAAAGCCAAATGAGACGATTACGCAAATGTTTACAAGATTCCTCGACATCATTAACCCCTTGTCTTCGCTCGACAAATAATATTCAAATTACGAGAAGATTCGCAAGCTACTTAGGGGACTCCCAAAGATTTAGAACCCTAAGTTGACAGCCATCATAGAAGGAAATGATCTCATAACCATGTCCATGGAGACCTTGATGGAAAAGCTAATGACTCATGAGCTTGACCTCAAGGACTTCGAAGAGCCTGCTCCTAAGGCTAAGGAGATCGCACTCAAAGCTCACCGACGGAGGGCTGACCCCGAAGAGACGGATGACGATAACTCGGAAGGTGACGATCAAGCTCTCCTCGTCCGCAACTTTAAGAAATTCCTTCGTTTCAACCGAAGAAAGAAGGAACCTCAAGAAGACGACGAAGAAGAGCCAACCTGCTATGGTTGTAAGAAGACAAGACATCTCCAAAAAGATTGTCCATACTTAAAGAAGAGCAACCGTTATGAGAAGCCATACAAGAAGACTTCCTCAAAGAAATATGCCAACACAAGCATTTGGCATGAAAGCGAAGCTAGTGACTCCGAGGAAGAAAAGGACTCTCCTCAAGATACGGCTAATGTGTGCCTAATGACAACTTTCGATAAGGTATCAAACAAAACTCTTGATGACTTCACTTTTTATGAACTTGGCGATGCTTTCACCGATTTACTTAATGATCACAAAAAGGTCATTGGTAAATACAAACATGCCAAGGACAAAATCAAAAGTCATGAAGTCAAAATTCAAAGACTTTCTCTATTACTTGATAACATTAGAGACACTTCACCCACGGATGTCACAGATGAGGTATCTAAGCTTAAAATAAGCTTACATGATGCCGAAGCACGCATTGAACAACAAACACAAGAAATTACAACACTCAACACGGAGCTTGCAGAAGAAAAGAGTAGACACAAGATTTTTATTACTAAGATGCATGGTTTGAATGCTAAGATTACTGAACTGCAAGCTGTCTCTAAGAAACTAGAGACTAAATTGGGAAAACAGGTTGATCAACCTCAAACCCAAGAGACACACACAGAGCATGATACTTCTCATACTAGTCACCCACGTCATCCACCTACAACACGTAACCATGCTTACATATACACACACTTTCACAAAGGACAAAAACCACATGCACGTAGAAATAATTATCATATGTTACAAAATCATCATGCTACACATAGATACGATCATAATCATGTTACACAAATACCACATCACCATCACTCTACATATAGACATCATCACCATGCTACTCAATATAGACAAATCACCATGCCACTCCACATCACTCTACATATAGTCATCATCACCATGCTAATTCTACATATCATCATACTTCTCCTCATCACTCTACTTATAGACATCACCAGCATGCTCCTAATATAAATAGGAATGCTACATGTACTTATTGTGGTATACATGGACACATTTCACCACAATGTAGAATTAGAAAATTAGTAGATAAAAAGATATATGCATGGTTTTCAAAAACTAACTTTTCAGGACCCTCAAGAACTTGGGTACCAAAGGTCACATCTACTCTTGATGTAGGTAGACCTTCCCTCCTCAACTAAAAGTAAGTGGATTCTCGATAGTGGATGCTCGCGGCATATGACGGGAGACACAAATCTTTTCGCATCACTATCGATGAAGAGAGAAGGATATGTATCCTTCGGCAACAACCTAAAAGGTTATATTATAGGTAATGGTAATATTGGTTATCCTCCCTCTCCCGTAATAAAGGATGTCTGCCTAGTGATCGAGTTAAAGCATAACCTGCTCAGCATTAGTCATCTTGCTGACCATGGATATGACATTAACTTTGGACAAAACAAATGCCTTATTTATGATAGGTTAACGGGAGACATCGCTTTTGAAGGGGTAAGAGAGGATAATATTTATATTTTCTATTGGTCTAGAAATACTAATAATACAGGTAGATGCCTATATGCTCATAAAGATGAACGATTACTATGGCACCAACGTCTTGGTCATGCCAACATGAATACTATATCCAGGCTATCGACCAAGAAGCTAGTTAGAGGCTTGCCCGATATTACATTCAAAAAGGACACGGTATGTGCCGAATGTGAATTAAATAAGGCAACCAAGTCCTCATTTCATTCCATTAACTCTGTAAGTACTACTAGACCCCTGCAACTTCTCCATATAGATTTATTTGGCCCTAGTAGAGTAGCCAGTCTTGGTAGAAAACTCTATGCCTTTGTTATTGTTGATGACTTTTCAAGATTTACTTGGGTTTTCTTTCTTACAAATAAGAGTGATGCTATTTCGGTTTTTAAGATTTTTGTTAAGAAAGTTCAAAACAAAAAAGGCTACATGATTACTCGAATCCGAAGTGATCATGGAGGCGAATTTGAAAATTCTGATTTTGAAAAGTTTTGTGATTCTAATGGTTTTGATCATGAGTTTTCTTGTCCAAGAACTCCTCAACAAAATGGTATTGTGGAGCGGAAGAATAGGACTCTTGGCGATATGGCTAGAGTCATATTGAACAAGTTTTCACTTCCGAAATACTTTTGGGCTGAAGCTGTCAGTACAGCATGCCACATTTTAAATAGGGTGCTTATTCGTCCTATTACGAAGAAAACACCCCATGAGCTTTGGTTTGGGAGAACCCCAAATGTTTCTTATTTTAGAGTTTTTGGTTGTAGATGCTTTATCCTTAACACCAAAGACAACTTAGGCAAATTTGATGCCAAAGCTGACGATGGTATTTTTTTTGGCTATGCTGCCAAGAGTAAGGGATATAGAGTTTTTAACAAACGCTCATTAATTATGGAAGAGTCTACAAATGTGACTTTTGATGAAGATAACAGTACAACAGCTGCTCTTGATGATGA
The DNA here is from genome assembly GCA_029216955.1 of Iris pallida. NCBI lineage: Eukaryota > Viridiplantae > Streptophyta > Magnoliopsida > Asparagales > Iridaceae > Iris > Iris pallida. Next base: position 3,252,604 of record JANAVB010033014.1, on the reverse strand, counting down.
TGTTGAGCCATCAACTTCTACTCCAATGAATACCACAACCGAAACCAATTCTCTGGAGGGCTTGCCAAAGAAATTCTCTTTCAAGCCATCACATCCAGAAAATTTGGTGATCGGTAAGGTTTCACGTGGAGTAACTACTAGATCATCATTAAGAGACTCTATTGCTAGCACTGCCTTTATTTCACAAATTGAGCCGAAAAATATTTTAGAAGCTTTCAATGATGAATTTTGGATTTCTGCTATGCAAGAGGAACTTAACCAATTCGAGAGGAGCCAAGTATGGAAACTCATTCCTAGACCGGCTAATCGCTCGATTATTGGTACTAAATGGGTTTTTAGAAACAAAGTGAATGAAGATGGTTCAGTCACACGCAACAAAGCTCGTCTAGTAGCCCAAGGATACAACCAAGAGGAAGGTATCGACTACGATGAGACGTATGCTCCTGTTGCTAGATTGGAATCCATTCGGATGCTTTGTGCATTTGCAAATTTTCAAATTTTCAAATTATTTCAAATGGATGTTAAAAGTGTTTTCTTGAATGGATTTATTAAGGAGGAAGTTTATGTGAAACAACCTCCTGGCTTTGAAAATCAAAAATTTCCCGACCACGTGTTCAAGCTAAAGAAAGCGTTGTATGGCCTCAAACAAGCCCCTAGAGCTTGGTATGAACGGCTAAGCAATTTCTTGCTTGAGAAAGGTTTTTCAAAAAAGAAAATTGACACCACACTTTTCATAAAATCTTTTAAAGACACTATTCTTTTAGTACAAATATACGTAGATGATATTATTTTTGGTTCTACTGATGAAACCTTTTGTCAAGATTTTGCCAAGTGTATGCAGACCGAGTTTGAGATGAGCATGATGGGGGAGCTCAACTACTTTCTTGGGCTGCAAGTCAAACAAATGTCAAATGGAACCTTCTTCTGTCAGTCGAAGTATACAAAGGACATGCTGAAGAAATTCGACCTTGACAACGTCAAACCAATCCGCACTCCAATGGCTACTTCAACCAAACTTGAACCAGATGATAGCGGCAAACCCGTAGATCAACGTAAGTATCGAGGTATGATAGGCAGTCTACTCTACCTTACTGCTAGTCGCCCTGATATTATGTTTAGCGTTTGCCTGTCTGCTAGATATCAAGCAAGTCCTAAGGAATCACACATGACCGCGGTTAAGCGTATCTTTCGATACCTTAAGGGTACGATTACAGTGGGCCTATGGTATCCCAAGTCAACGTCATTTGACCTTATTGGTTACTCTGATGCTGACTTCGCCGGATGCAAGGTTGACCGTAAAAGTACGAGCGGCACGTGTCATTTATTAGGAAAAGCTTTGGTCTCTTGGTTTAGCAAGAAGTAGAATTCTGTCGCACTATCCACAACAGAAGCTGAATACATCGCAGCTGGGCATTGTTGTGCACAAATTCTGTGGATGAAACAAATCCTTGAAGACTATAACTTATCTTTCATGCATATTCCAATCTTTTGTGATAACACTAGTACTATAAATCTTACTAAGAATCCCATTTGTCACTCACACACGAAGCACATTGAAATTCGTCATCACTTTTTGCGTGATCATCAGCAAAATGGCACGATTAACTTAGAATTTATTGACACTGATCATCAGTTAGCAGATTTCTTCACAAAACCATTATCCGAAGAGCGCTTCAATTTTCTTTGTCGTGAACTTGGAATTTTAGATGAAGCTGTTGTAAATTAAAATAAACCTGCATAAATATTGAGTATATCTTGATTCTCTTATGATGAACTTGCTATGGGTACAAGCCGAAATGGTCCTTCTGACAACAAGGCATAAAAACCTAAGCGACACGGTGCACTAGTCCTCAGGACTACCGCTAACTGGGATCCGGCCCCTGCAGCTAACCCATGGCAGCTTCAAAATATTGAATTATGATATAATTCCTTGTTTATTATACGATTCATTTTTATTTATCACATGCTGAAATACTATTTTTCAACTTCATATTGCTGCTTCGAACTCACTATTCGTTATTCATTTGTTTACTTATTGGATCTTTTCTTGTATTTATACTCTTGTCTTATATTGGTCTTTCTTACTTAACCATTTTTTTTCATTTTCTGCCTGATTCCTGTTCTGTGACCAGGATCCGGAATTCGGGCCGAACTCTGCCCTTACCAGAGTTCGGGCCGAATTCGGCCTGACTGTTCCAGAACCGGGAACAGTCTCAGCCGTTGATCAAATGTTAGATCCAATGGCTATTATTTGATCCGACCAAGAGAAACCCTCACCATATTTTCGGTTTCTCTTCCCTCTCCTTCCTCATTGCCACCTTTTCCACTTCTTCCACTCAATTCTCTCAAAACCCTAACCCTAATTTTTCCTTTCTAGAGGTCAATTCTTCTCCAAACTCAAGGAGAAGGCTTCTTTTTCAATTCTCCTACATTATTCATCACTAGTTTGAGGTATAATTCCATACTCTTCTATATCTCAATTTCTTTTATTATCTATTGTATTATGGCTCCTCGTTTGTTCAACCGCGAAAAGAGACTTCGGACCGAGGGCGCATCCTCATCGAATGCTCCTCCTTCCGGTGAACCGCCCGTTGCACCACCCGTTGCACCGGCCATTGAACAACAAATCCATCCGTTGTTCAATCCTCCACGTCCACATGATCCAAACACTTTTGACGACCGAATTTTTGTATCACTAGACGCCTCAAATGATTGGTTTAGTAATTTTCGGACACGTCCGGTGTTTGCGGGATACCCCATCAACTTTACCATATTCTCACAATATGATGCACTATTTCATGACCTTTGCCTTGATGAACTAGTTACCACAAATTCGGTCATTTATCGTAGTGCTATTCAAATGTTTTACTGCAACTTAACCCATGATGATACTCATATTTATTCACGAGTTGCGGGAATTGATATCTCCTTTGACGATTTCGAATTGGCCGAATATCTTGAGCTTCAAGAGCCTAATTCTTGGGAAAAGCTTGTTGAAGCTAGATCATTTCAATTTCCCGAAGGGATTTCACTTGAAAGCTTCAAGGACAACTTGTGTAGCCCTAACACATTCTTGTAAGCTTTTAGCTAAATTCCTCAATCCCTATTTCTATGAGCTTCATCGGATCATTTTCAACACTATTCTACCCAAAGCGGGTTCTACTGATGAAGTCACTTATTTTGAAATCTCGGCCTTATACCATCTCCACTTCCATGTTCCCTTTAATCTTCCACGCACCATGATGGATTGGATGATTAACTGTAGGAAGAAACCAAGATCTTTGGTTTATGCGTTATACCTTCCTATGATCTTTCGTGCTTTTATGTACCCCTTGATGAGTGTCCGTTCTTACCTGCCCCTACCTTCCTCTCTAAGGCAAGGAGGCTTCAGGCGGCCATTGGCTCACCAGTAGTGTCTGAGCATTCTGATGATGAGCCAGATGCCCCTTCTCTTGGACAGGATCCTCCTCCTCCTCCTGCCACTCTCGAGTCTCTTCAGACCATGCTCTGAGATCGCTTCACTTTGGAGGACGATTGATAGACTCAGCTGGATTATCGGACCACCTTGCAGATGAGTGCTATCAGCAACTCGCTGCATGATATTCAGTATTCCATATCTCGCCATCCTTCCATGCCCATTCCTATGGAGCGAGATCCCGATCGTGAAGGCTATCGTATCGATGACCCTTGGGTCATTCGCTACTTGGATCCAGATGCAGCCTTCGTGGACCCTCGTCGCTCCTTTACTGATCCATCGGACGACGTTGGGCCTTCACGCACTCGATGATGGATATGGACTGCTCCCTGCTACTGCTACTGAGGATCATAGATTATGGTTTATGCATTTTGTTTTTAGTTGCTTTTATGTACTTGGTTTGTATTAGACATATTATGGGTTGTGACTTTTGAGACTTTGGTAGTTCTATCAGTTTATGTCTTTATGACTCTTGAGACATTTGGTCATTATATCAGTTCATATGCAGTTTCTTCTCATATCTTTTGGTGTGTTTGCCAGTTATTACTTGTTTATCTTAAAATTGCTAAATGCCAAAAGGGGGAGATATGTATATTCTATATTCTTTTTGTCCATATATGCTTTTGGAAGAATGTTACAGGCCAACAAGATTCATATCAATGTTTACGGGGGAGCTTTTCTTAAGCTGGCACTAATTATGGGGGAGCTATGTCTTTACATGTGTCCAGGTATGAATATTGAATATACAATTATTATTTTGTCAATTATCAATATGGGAGAGATTGTTGACACAAAGTCACAGTCAACCAAATATTGATAACATTGACTAAATAATACTTGTAATAATTCAATACGACACACGACGACTACATCCAGCTCAAGCCAGACGACGGCTCAATTTTTACAAAATGCAAGTCGTTTTTGAGTCTGTACTTTTATATTTATTGAGTCTAGACTGTTGTAAGCTGAGTGGTGCTGAGCTCTTGAGACTTGACCTATAACCTATCCAAAATCCATAAAGCTCCACATCCAAAATAAGTCCATTGGACCTTAAGACCCATTCTGTGCTCTGGAGACAGAGTTCGGGCCGAACTCTGCCTCCACACAGAGTTCGGGCCGAACTCTGTCCCCTAAAAATCAGCACCCTAATTTTTAGGGTTGGCTGGTTGCTAGTTGTCCAACGGCCAAAATTTTGAAAATTCCTACCAGAATTCTGGCCGAATTCTGCCTGCTAAAACCCTATAAATAGGCCAAGAATTCTCTCATTTTTATTCATCCCATCTTCTCTTCTCTTCTCTCTAAAGCTCAATATAAGCCATACCCTTCTTCATCTACTAGCCACAAGCTTCCTAAGTCTCGAGTGCTCAGCATCTCTCAGTTAGGATTCTTGTGCAAGAGTTCAAGAAGTCGCTTGGAAAATTCCAAGCATCGCCACTGCGATCCTTTGTAAGAAGTTGACGTGCTCTTCTGAAGAAAAGGCACGGGGTGTAACTACTATTTCACAAATAGTGGATTTAATCCTGAGCTAGAGTTCTCAGGCCTGGACTAGTCCTCCACGAGGGAAACCAAGTTAAAATCGGCTGTGTTTGCGTATGCTTTCTTGCTCCTTATTTATTTCCGTATTTACTATGATTAGTTTTTCTTATGAAAGAGTTTAAATTTTTAATTGGCTATTTTCGCAATAAACTCTATTCACCCCCCTCTAGAGTTGCCATCTGTTTTTCAGGAGCCACTTACCCCAAAGCCTTCTCCAGCGCCAAGCTGATCCTTATACCAAAAAAAGAGAACCCGGAATCCTTCCGCGACTTTCGACCCATAAGTATTTGCACTTTTACCAATAAAATTATATCCAAGATCATCGCCACTAGGATGGCAGGCACTCTTCATAAAATAATCTCGGAGGAACAGAGCGACTTTGTTCAAGGGAGGAACATCCAGGACAATATTATGCTAGCTCAAGAGTTAATCACCTGTATAAAGTTTCCAGCTAGGGGCAACATCACCGTCAAAATCGACATGGAGAAAGCTTATGATAGACTGGATTGGCAATTCATGATCTCAGTCTTCAGGGCTTTTAGATTCTCGAAAAATTAGACCAACACCGTCTGGAGATCCATCAGCAACTCTTAGTTCTCCACAGTTATCAACGGCCAATCTGAGGTGTTCTTCAAATCAAGTCGCGGAGTTAGACAGGGCGACCCTCTATCTTTCACTTTCTACATCATTGCTGCTGATGCCCTGAGCAGAAATCTCAACAACATGACCAGTATTCCAAACTTCCAGTACTTCCACTCTTCCAGTGGCTGCCCGATCATCACCCACCTGGCCTTCGCCGACGATTTACTTATCTTCTCCTCCGGGAATGTTGGAGCTATGGAGGTAGTCCACAATACCCTGACAAGATACTCCAGATGCTCCGGGCAGAAGATCAATCAATCCAAAAGCGTTATCTACGCTCACCACAGCATCAAAAGAGAGCACACAATCAATCTCTCCAACCTCACATCCTTCACTGTTGTCCATCCCCCGTTCAACTATCTCGGTTGTCCCATTGTGTACGGGAAATCGAACGCCCGCATCTTTGAGAACTTGATCGCTAGAATCAGAAACAAACTCGACAGCTGGCATAATGCTACCTTATCCCCAGGCGACAAAATGATCCTCATCAAACATGTGCTCACTTCCATCCCCATCCATACTCTGACCGCCTGCTCCCCGCCATTGAAAGTTCTTTTTTCGATTGAGCAGATATTTTATAATTTCTTCTGGGGGCACAACAATGGTCAAGACAAACATCACTGGGCTAGCTGGGATTCTATGGCTCACCCCACAAAGAAAGGGGGCCTGGGATTTACCAAACTCACCCACATCGTTAAAGCTTTCTCGATGAAATTATGGTGGAAACTTTGTACGAGTAAGAATTTATGGACCAGGTTTATGTAAGCCAGGTACTTCAAACACATCCACCCCTTAGTGGCCATATCCAACAGCAGATCCTCAGCGGCTTGGCATCGGATACTAATCGGGCGAGACCTCGCCGAGCCGGCGATTAGGCTTCAGCTGAGTGGCGGCGAGTCTGATCCCTTCCTTGAGAGATGGATCGGGGACAACTTGATCCCGAGTATCTCGGAAACCCCCAGTAATAGTAGGATCAGAGACCTATGGTGCTCCCTTAATAAAGACTGGAATCGGGACATGATCCGCAAATGGTCCGGTGCCGAAGCGGTCGACAGCATCTGCCAACTCGAACTTTGTATAGGCAGCGAAGGTGACGAGCTTCGGTGGTCGCTTGAGGCGTCCGGGGCATTCTCGGTGAGGTCGGCGAGATTCGCTATTCGAAGGAACGGCCAACTGTACCCGACAATTGCTCGATATTGGCAAGCCTGTATCCCAAAGAAGTGGTCCTTCCTCATATGGAGAGTCATTACTAAGAAGCTGCCGACTGATGAGATCCTTAACTCTATTGGGATTAGCTTAGCATCAGCCTGTAATTGCTGCTCAGACCGTCAGACGAAGACTATAGACCATATTTTTCGGGAAGGGAATCTGCCAGACAGGATATGGAGGACCCTTAACCGACACTACAAGATTGTCCCAAGGGGAGGATGCTTCTACGATCTGGCGGACAACTGGAGTTCAGGTTCCCACGATCACCAGATCGTTGCAGTGGCCGCTACATGGATAATTTGGAAGAATCGCAACAAGGCGAGATACGAAGGCAATCAATACTCGACTGACCAACTCATTAAGGAAGTCTTCATGAAATGCCATAAACGGAGTACCTTTTGTTCCCACAGCCTGAAAGCATTTTGGTCCTAGACCCCCATAGTTCTGGGGAGTCGAATTGCCTTTCCCCTATTTTGTTTTTTGTGGTATACTTGTATAGGCTTTCCTTTTGTGCCTTGTATATGTGGCCGGGCTTCGGCTTTTTGTGCCTTGATTAATAAAAGGAGGGGTTTCGCTTAATATATATATATATATTATATTAGTTATATATTGGTTACATATCATGTATTTATACTATAGCCCCGAATAATGGCAGTTACCTATATGGTCTAAAGGCCTAGATAATATATATAATATACATATATACAAATAAGTATAGGTTTTAGGCCCATGCAATTATGTGTGGCTAACCATCACCTTTAACCACATATATGGCCTAATGCACTTATAGGTTATGGTCCAAAGTTCATATACGGTCAAAGGCCTATTCATATTTCGTATATACTTATGTCACTCCCCGATCCTGGAATACGTATTTTAATATGTGAAATCAATAATTTGTATTTACCTTGTATTTATACGATATTTATTATGCAGTATTTCTTCATGTATTTCCCAAAAATATTCGACAAAATATTATTTCCTAATTTATTTTCTGCATTTGGGCCTACAGTTTTGGCTCATTTGGGTAACCCATTCTTGGTTCACCAATAGTTCATCATGAACCCTTTGGTTCATCATAAACCTATGGGTCCAAGATCTTTATATATAACTCATCTTATTCTCTCTCCTCTCATTTACTTCCTCTCATTTACTTCCTCCACCAACCAAGGCAAGTACCAACTTGCTCAAGAGATGGATCCATAATTTTTTTTCAATGATTTCTTACAAAACTATTTGCCAAAACATGTTCTTCTCCTCAATCTATACTAGTTTAGAACTTGGAAATTTCCCTTTTGAAGCTTTGATTTTTGTAGATCTAGGTTTTAATTATTTTCGGATTTTGCATGGTTTGATCTACTTTAGTTGGATTTTATCGGTTTTTGATGCTTCCATGTGGAAGAGCATTCAGTTTCACCCAAGTTAGAACTTTGGAAATCTGGATTTGGAGTTCGGATGGCCAAGTTATGATGCTTTGAAGTTTGGGTTCAGCCATGGTGTTCTTGCTGTTTGGAGAAGACAGTGAACAGTGTGCTTCTGTTTGAGCAAGCTTCCTGTTGGAAGCGTGTCTCTCCTTGAGCTTGCGTGACTTTTCACGCAGCTCTCTCCTTGAGCTTGTGTGACTTTTTACGCAGCTCTCTCCTTGAGCTTGCGTGACTTTTCACGCAGCTCTCTCCTTGAGCTTGCGTGACTTTTCACGAAGCTCTCTCCTTGAGCTTGCGTGACTTTTCACGCAGCTCTCTCCTTGAGCTTGCGTGACTTTTCACGCAGCTCTCTCCTTGAGCTTGCGTGACTTTTTTACGCAGCTCTCTCCTTGAGCCTGCATGACTTTTCACGCACGCTGCCTTGAGTGAGCCTGAGTGAGCCTGCGTGACTTTTACCCCTTGAGCGTGCGTGCTTTTGTGCGTACGCTTTTGATATTTTATTAGATATTATATGCCTATTTTATATCCTTACGCCTTTTGTCCCGAGCATGATATGAGCACTAATGTGACCCCGGAGAACAAAGTGTTCCTACCTGATACATGTACCTGAATGTCCCAGTTCTTGTTCATGCTCGACAAATGACTCGTAACTCCACGTGGCGTATTTGCAATGATGCATTACACTAAGGAGAGTAGAACATGTTGACATACTGATTGACATGGATCCTCTTTGGGGTACTCGTACTAAAGTACGACTTTAGGAGGATAATCATGCAGGCTACAGCATGTGAGTCCAAGATTTCACCTAGGGTTAAAATAGGCAACTAAACATACTAGATGCATGGGGAGGGCAAAATCCCGAGATCGTGTTACACCAGCCGCCTTGAGATATTGTCTTGACGCGCCGGCTGGTCTCCACGGATACTGTGTCATCCGCAACGAGCGGATGACTGTATCCGATTAATTCCTGCTATATATTATATGTTTTAGCAAGGTGGCCTTACGAGGGACCTGTGCTCAATCATACCTGTCTACGCGAACCCCTGGGTTGGCTAGCCTTGCTGGAAAGATACGATCTGAGGATTTTCTAATAACATGATGCGAGGATAACCTCGTCCCACTAGAAACTCGTAGACTTGATTGGCCGTGAAAATGACTTGCTTGTATCCTATTACCTTCCGTGAATAACTGAGGGAAGAGGACTGTCCTGGTACGTGATCTAACCCATGTTCTTGTTTGATTGTTGGGTTGGTTATCGTACTATGATAGGCTGTGGACCGAAGTTATGAACGGAAGACTATTTCTGGTTGTGCAGTGCTACTTCTGTGAATGACTGAGGAACATGGTCTATCATGGTACATGATCCAACCCATGTTCTTGTTTGATTGTTGGGTTGGTTATTGTGCTATGATAGGCTATCGACCGAAGTCACGATCAGGAGATTTTATTGTTTTACCTTTAACTTAGGTGAAAGTTATAGAGTACGACACGTCCCGACTCCATGCGGCACCTTTTGTCCTTGTTTGGTTGTAAGGGTGCCATATGGGTTCGAAGATGTTGCGCTACTCTATAATTGTAGCATAAGTATTACTATTATCAATCATTCTATTTAACTGGGTTTTTAATCTTAACTCTTGTGCCCCTTTGGCGGTACTTGCTATTCGGGGCTGACCCCGCTGGTTTTGTTTGGCCAGATCCCGTAGCAGAGCCTGAGGACACGATCTTCCTTCCTGACATCCATGGTGCATACTAGGAGCATGGCGGTTCGGGGACTCGAGTGGGTTTCTTCTCCACCACTATTGCTTATACTTTTGCGGCGTTTAGCCACCGGCACCTGTTAGCCGAATTACTTGATATTTTGTGTCAGTACATAATTGTAAATAAATAGACTGCAGCTGTGTATAATTTTGTACTCCTGACTCTCTGAGATAGCTAAATTATAAAGCTAGTCTCTCATGATCATTTTGATGAAGCGTCGGGGACGCCTTACTGCTTTATCTTTAATGTTCATTTATTTGCTGATGTGACTTGATTGATTGAGACATAGAACTCTGTGGGACCATAGGAGACTTGATTGTAGCATGTACCCCCTAGTCTCTCGACAGCCACGATCGCCGTATGACGTTACGTACCTCATATGGAGTAGCTGGCCTAGTCCGTCCCCGTATTTCGGTACTGGGGCGTGACAAGGTTTTAGTGGTGGCCCATGCAGGTCCTATTTTTCAGACTTGTGGGGTATTGCGAATTATTAGGAGTCTCAATCAAAACTTGTTCCCCTTGAAATTCTGTTTCAAATTCTCTGTCCTTACCTTGATCTCTAACCTGACTTGCATCCTCGAAGTCTTCCTCGTCCGGACTTGATAATCTTATATTCTTCTCTATAGGGGTGCTTCATTCTCAGTAGCGGGTGAGGCCCATGAGGAAGAGCAGCAAGAGCATGGCTCGACTGGGCAGCAACAGGGGAGAGAACCTTCTCCAGTGCAGGCACGAGCAGAAATGAAACCAGAGGCAGTGCAGCTGCAGGTTATTGAAACTCCTGCAGCACCAGCAGCAACGGCAGTACCAGATGACGTAGCACTCCTGGAGATCATCCGGGGGTTTTTTGTCACTAACCAACAGCAACAGACTCGGCAGCAGGAGCAGAACGTGTTGCTGAACCAAGGGATTCAGTTAGCTCTTGAGAGGAGTGTCGAGGCTGACTCGGGAGCATCAGGAAGGTTTCGTCGCTTGAACCCGAGGTATTTTGATGGCACGGAGGATGCCATCACTGCGGATGCATGGATTCAAGACATTGAGGCCATTCTTGTGGCAGCCAAGGTTCCAGATGATGAGAAGGTTGATCAGGTCAAACTGGTACTTCAGGATCTTGCCCGCGACTGGTGGGCATCAGAAGAAGTTGGTACAAGATGCCCTGTTCGTTGGACCACCTCCAGTGACAGATTCAAGGCCAAGTATTTTGGCGTAGTAGCTCGATATGAGCTCCAGCAGAAGTTCATCAGTCTCAAGCAAGCAGGCAAGACCGTAGATGGGTATGCAGCAGAGTTCTGCAGATTGTGCTGTTTCGCACCAGCAATGGTGGCAACGGAGCCAGGGAAAGCTATGAGGTTCCAGTAGGGACTTCATTTGGAACTACTGCAGCTTGTGGAGGGACACGACTACCAGACGTTTGATGCTGTTTTGACGGCCGCTCGGAGGCACGAGCTTACCCAGCAGAGGTTGGCATCGAGGACATGAGGTCAGAAGAGATCTCATTCCCAGGTTGGAGGAGGAGTAATGCAGCGAACATCAGCACCAGCACCCGGTGTACGTATTCATGATGCAGGAGCGCCACGGAGGACGGCCGTGTCAACTAATACAGCGCCAGTTCGGCATCAGCAGCCGAGAAACCAGCAACAACGTCAGGGAGCACCCCAGGGCTGTACATTCTGTGGGAAGGCAGGGCACACGAGGGAGGTGTGCCGGTCAGCGAATGGCTTATGCTTGAGGTGTGGTAGTTCAGACCACCGTATCTCCACTTGTCCTGTGATACAGAGGCCAGGAGGGCCAGCTCAGCAGTTTCCAGCATTGCTAGCTCCGGTGGCAACCCCGGGTGGAGGGCCAGTATTAGCAGTAAGGCCCCTAGCCCAGCGTCTACCAACGCAGGCTCAGATGTTTTGCCAGGCACAGGAAGCCGAAGGCCCTCAGAGGCAGCAACAGCATGGTCGAGGAAGGCCGCAACAAGGGGCTCCGCGGGGCCAGGCTCTCACATTGACCTTGGGAGAGGCTCTAGCGTCTAGTGACGTGGTGGCAGGTAAAATTCTCGTCACCTCATTTCCCGCTGTAGCATTATTTGATTCAGGCGCTACTCATTCATTCATCTCTGAACAATATGCTACACGGATTGGATTAGAGTTTGAGGCATTGCCGGAGAGGATGGATATACTCACCGACAATGGGCTCGTAGAAGTTAGCAGAGTGCACTTTTCATGTCCGGTAGAGGTGTGTGGGCATTTATTACCCGCATCATTGATTGAAATCCCTATGAGGAATTTTGATGTTGTTCTTGGCATGGACTGGTTGAGTGACAGTCATGCGACAATTGATTGTAGAGGAGGTAGGGTCATATTCAGCATTCCTGGGATGGAGCAGTTCATCTTTACTCGAACCTTGAAGAATCAGACCGGAGGCGTCATTTCAGCAGCAGTGTCAGAGCCAGGACAGATTCCGAGAGTGGTCGAAGATTTTTTCGACGTCTTCCCTAATGAGCTCCCAGGGATACCCCCAGTCAGAGAGGTAGAATTTAGCATTGAGTTGAACCCTGGAATGAGGCCCATTGTAGACAGAGTTTACAGAATGTCACCGTCAGAACAGAATAAGTTGTATCAACATGAAGAAGAGTTGAAGTCTAAGGGATTCATCCGAGACAGTAAATCGCCCTGGGCCACGCCAGTGATTCTAGTTCCCAAGAAGGATGGGTCGACGAGGATGTGCATCGACTACCGCAAGCTGAATGCAGTAACAGTGAAGAATAAGTACCCGCTACCAAGGATTGATGACCTGTTTGACCAGTTGAGCAAGGCCAGTGTCTTTTCCAAGATCGATCTTCGGTCGGGATACTATCAAGTAAGAGTCCGCGAGCAAGACATACCGAAGACAACATTCAGATCTAGATATGGGCATTATGAGTTTTTAGTAATGCCCTTTGGACTAACCAACGCCCCCGCAGTATTCATGGATTTAATGAACCGCATCTTTCAGCCGTATTTGGATAAATTTGTGGTGGTGTTCATAGATGACATTCTTGTCTATTCCAGCAGTGAAGAGGAGCATGAGAAACATCTTAGGACTGTCTTATAGACATTGAGGGAGCATCAACTTTATGTGAAGCTCGACAAGTGTGAATTCTGGTTAGATCACATTTCGTTCCTGGGGCATGTAATTTCTGGGGCAGGAGTGTCAGTGGATCCGAAGAAGATTGAGGCCGTAGAGCATTGGCCAGTCCCGAGAACGGTTGCAGAAGTGCAAAGTTTCTTAGGATTAGCTGGTTACTACAGAAGGTTCGTGGCGGACTTTGCCAAGATCTCGGCGCCCTTAACGCGTTTGACGTACAAGGACGTAGAGTTTGTTTGGTCAGCTAACTGTCAGGCATCATTTGAAGAATTGAAGAAGAGATTGATCTCAGCCCCGATCCTGACGTTTCCAGTAGGAGTGGGAGGCTTTACAGTATATTGTGACGCATTTGGGAAGGGTCTTGGATGTGTATTGATACAGCACGGAAAGGTGATAGCATATGCGTCTCGACAGCTTCGAGACCATGAGAAGAATTACCCGACTCACGATCTGGAGTTAGCAGCTGTGGTGTTTTCACTCAAGTTGTGGAGGCATTATTTATACGGAGATCGGGTAGAGATCTATACTGATCAAAAGAGTTTGAAATACGTATTCACGCAGCGAGATTTGAACATGAGGCAAAGAAGATGGTTAGAACTACTGAAGGATTTTGATTTAGATCTTCAGTATCATCTAGGCAAGGCAAATATAGTTGCAGATGCACTGAGTAGGAGAGACAGTGCCTTTATCTTGACCTCGCAGAAGCATATTTTAGATGACCTTCAGAGTATGTGAATCGAAGTAGTTTTGCCAAGGGATATAGAAAGAATGACCAGTATGCAGATTCAGTCAACCTTGGTAGAGAGGATAAGGGCAGCACAAGCAGGAGATCCACAGATTCAGAAGTTGCGATCGGAGTGTGAATCAGGCCGTAGGAAGGAGTTAGTGATTCATGAAGATGGTATGCTCAAGTTTGGAAACCGACTCTGTGTACCGAGTGGAGACCTTCGGCAAGAAGTTATGTCCGAAGCTCATAGTTCTATTTACTCCATTCATCCAGAAGGAACGAAGATGTATCGAGATATCAGGCAGTACTTTTGGTCGAACGGCATGAAAAGAAAGATAGCGAGATTTGTATCCAAGTGTCTGGTATGTCAGCAGGTGAAAGCCGAGCAGCAGAGACCAGCAGGGTTGCTACAGCCGCTTCCTATCCCAGAATGGAAATGGGAGTACATCACGATGGGCTTTGTGACCGGTTTACCTAGATCCCCGGCTGGCAAGAATGCAGTCTGGGTAATAGTAGATCGACTCACGAAGGTCGCTCATTTTCTTCCCTTCCGAGTTGGACAGACTACTGAGCAGTTAGCAGAAATGTACATGAAGCAGATAGTAAGGCAGTACGGTATTCCAGTTAGTATAGTATCAGATCGAGATACGCGATTTACTTTCTATTTTTGGCAGAGCTTACACCAAAGTTTGGGAACCAAGTTAAGATTCAGTACTGCTTATCATCCACAAACTGACGGGCAATCAGAAAGAACCATCCAGACGTTAGAAGATATGCTACGGGCGTGTACCTTGGACTTTGGCGGATCTTGGGAGGATCACCTTCATCTAGTGGAGTTCTCCTATAACAACAGCTATCAGGCTAGCATTCAGATGGCCCCGTTCGAAGCATTGTACGGAAGGAAGTGCAGGTCCCCTTTGGCATGGGACGACGTCGGAGAACGGAAGTTGTTGGGACCAGAGATGATCACGCAGACTGTAGAGATAGTTAAGTTGGTCAGAGAGCGCCTTCGAGTTGCACAGGACCGACATCGTCATTGGACAGATCAGCATCGTAGGCCTCTGGAGTTCAGAGTTGGCGACCAAGTGTTTTTACGGATTTCGCCTACTCGGGGTATCATCAGATTTGGAACCCGAGGAAAGCTTAGTCCAAGATACGTTGGTCCTTTTAAGATTCTCGCTCGGGTAGGCGATGTGGCTTATCGACTTGCCCTTCCGCCTTCGTTAACTGGCATACATGATGTGTTTTATGTGTCCCAATTACGTGGGTATGTCCTGGATCCGAGTCATGTCCTCGATCATTCTGAGTTAGTCGTTGGTACCAACCTAACTTATGAGGAACAACCCGTATCTATTTTAGACCGGCGAGAGAAGGTACTCAAGAATCGGACGATAAGCCTTGTCCGTGTTTCTTGGAACCATCACTCTCCGGGAGAGTCAACCTGGGAGCGCGAGGACGAGATCAGATCTCGGTATCCGCATTTGTTTGACTAATAAGGTATATTTTTGTACCCTATTGACACGATTCCATGCTTATCTGCACCTGCTTGTTTTGTACTTTGTGATGTATAATAATAACTGCTATGATAGTTAACTTATATATGATTGAGCCTTGCTTGCCCTGATTTCACTATCCTATCTTGGCTGGAATTCCGAGGACGGATTTTTTCTAAGAAGGGTAGAGATGTCACTCCCCGATCCTGGAATACGTATTTTAATATGTGAAATCAATAATTTGTATTTACCTTGTATTTATACGATATTTATTATGCAGTATTTCTTCATGTATTTCCCAAAAATATTCGACAAAATATTATTTCCTAATTTATTTTCTGCATTTGGGCCTACAGTTTTGGCTCATTTGGGTAACCCATTCTTGGTTCACCAATGGTTCATCATGAACCCTTTGGTTCATCATGAACCCATGGGTCCAAGATCTTTATATATAACTCATCTCATTCTCTCTCCTCTCATTTACTTTCTCTCATTTACTTCCTCCACCAACCAAGGCAAGTACCAACTTGCTCAAGAGATGGATCCATAATTTTTTTTAATGATTTCTTACAAAACTATTTGCCAAAACATGTTCTTCTCCTCAATCTATACTAGTTTAGAACTTGGAAATTTCCCTTTTGAAGCTTTGATTTTTGTAGATCTAGGTTTTAATCATTTTCGGATTTTGTATGGTTTGATCTACTTTAGTTGGATTTTATGGGTTTTTGATGCTTCCATGTGGAAGAGCATTCAGTTTCACCCAAGTTGGAACTTTGAAAATCTGGATTTGGAGTTCGGATGGCCAAGTTATGATGCTTTGAAGTTTGGGTTCAGCCATGGTGTTCTTGCTGTTTGGAGAAGACAGTGAACAGTGTGCTCCTGTTTGAGCACGCTTTCTGTTGGAAGCGTGTCTCTCCTTGAGCTTGCGTGACTTTTCACGCAGCTCTCTCCTTGAGCTTGCGTGATTTTTCACGCAGCTCTCTCCTTGAGCTTGCGTGACTTTTCACGCAGCTCTCTCCTTGAGCTTGCGTGACTTTTCACGCAGCTCTCTCCTTGAGCTTGCGTGACTTTTTCACGCAGCTCTCTCCTTGAGCCTGCATGACTTTTCACGCACGCTGCCTTGAGTGAGCCTGAGTGAGCCTGCGTGACTTTTACCCCTTGAGCGTGCGTGCTTTTGTGCGTACGCTTTTGATATTTTATTAGATATTATATGCCCATTTTATATCCTTACGTCTTTTGTCCCGAGCATGATATGAGCACTAATGTGACCCCGGAGAACAAAGTGTTCCTACCTAATACATGTACCTGAATGTCCCAGTTCTTGTTCATGCTCGACAAATGACTCGTAACTCCACGTGGCGTATTTACAATGATGCATTACACTAAGGAGAGTAGAACATGTTGACATACTGATTGACATGGATCCTCTTTGGGGTACTCGTACTAAAGTACGACTTTAGGAGGATAATCATGCAGGCCACAGCATGTGAGTCCAAGATTTCATCTAGGGTTAAAATAGGCAACTAAACATACTAGATGCATGGGGAGGGCAAAATCCCGAGATCGTGTTACACCAGCCGCCTTGAGATATTGTCTTGACGCGCCGGCTGGTCTCCAC
The DNA here is from genome assembly GCA_029216955.1 of Iris pallida. NCBI lineage: Eukaryota > Viridiplantae > Streptophyta > Magnoliopsida > Asparagales > Iridaceae > Iris > Iris pallida. The sequence continues at coordinate 3,235,611 of JANAVB010033014.1, read as the reverse complement.
GGATACTGTGTCATCCGCAACGAACGGATGACTGTATCCAATTAATTCCTGCTATATATTATATGTTTTAGCAAGGTGGCCTTACGAGGGACCTGTGCTCAATCATACCTGTCTACGCGCACCCCTGGATTGGCTAGCCTTGCTGGAAAGATACGATCTGAGGATTTTCTAATAACATAATGCGAGGATAACCTCGTCCCACTAGAAACTCGTAGACTTGATTGGCCGTGAAAATGACTTACTTGTATCCTATTACCTTTCGTAAATAACTGAGGGAAGCGGACTGTCTGGTACGTGATCCAACCCATGTTCTTGTTTGATTGTTGGGTTGGTTATCGTACTATGATAGGCTGTGGACCGAAGTTATGAACGGAAGACTATTTCTGGTTGTGCAGTGCTACTTCTGTGAATGACTGAGGAACATGGTCTATCATGGTACATGATCCAACCCATGTTCTTATTTGATTGTTGGGTTGGTTATTGTGCTGCGATAGGCTATCGACCGAAGTCACGATCAGGAGATTTTATTGTTTTACCTTTAACTTAGGTGAAAGTTATAGAGTACGACACGTCCCGACTCCATGCGGCACCTTTTGTCCTTGTTTGGTTGTAAGGGTGCCATATGGGTTCGAAGATGTTGCGCTACTCTATAATTGTAGCATAAGTATTACTATTATCAATCATTCTATTTAACTGGGTTTTTAATCTTAACTCTTGTGCACCTTTGGCGGTACTTGCTATTCGGGGCTGACCCCGCTGGTTTTGTTTGGCCAGATCCCGTAGCAGAGCCTGAGGACACGATCTTCCTCCCTGACATCCATGGTGCATACTAGGAGCATGGCGGTTCGGGGACTCGAGTGGGTTTCTTCTCCACCACTCCTGCTTATACTTTTGCGGCGTTTAGCCACCGGCACCTGTTAGCCGGATTACTTGATATTTTGTGTCAGTACATAATTGTAAATAAACAGACTGCAGCTGTGTATAATTTTGTACTCCTGACTCTCTGAGATAGCTAAATTATAAAGCTAGTCTCTCAGGATCATTTTGATGAAGCGTCGGGGACGCCTTACTGCTTTATCTTTAATGTTCATTTATTTGCTGATGTGACTTGATTGATTGAGACATAGAATTCTGTGGGGCCATAGGAGACTTGATTGTAGCATGTACCCCCTAGTCTCTCGACAGCCACGATCGCCGTATGACGTTACGTACCTCATATGGAGTAGCTGGCCTAGTCCGTCCCCGTATTTCGGTACTGGGGCGTGACAACTTATATGGGCTTTAGGGCCAAAAATTATATGTACGACGCTATCTACATATCCTATACACACATATTAGCTTTCATATTCAAGAAACTCTTATAATAAAATAATTTGTGTGTATTACTTGTATATATACTAATATTTATGAAGTATGCCACAATATTAACTAGTTTTCATAGGTAGGACAAGGATATGGCTATGTTAACCATACCATGCCTAATATGCTAGTTCTGGCACACGACTACATTAGCTGTGCCAAAATTCATAGTCATCTTGCACCTCAAAACTTAACCATGACTAATACCATATATATATATATATATATATATATATATATATATATATATATATTATTAGACTATTATAAATATAATCATATATATATATAATTGTATTTAAACCTATTTGGCTGTATACCATCCCAAAAATAATTCAAAATAATTCTACTGGATCATGGCTACCTAACATGGCTATACCAAGTGGAGTTGACTAGGTTAGGGTCCGAACATATTTTCTAGTCAAATCGAACCCAAAAAGTCAACCAATGAGTCTTTTATACCATTCACAAATAAAGAGAACATGGAAATTCGATTGAGTGACACACCCTTGGCATGTGTGTCGTAGGCTCAAAATGGATCAAAACCATATATTGGTCAAATGGTTTTGGTCGATGTCGAGTTCCGAACTCACGTTAGAAGTTAAGTCTAGAATTACGGTAAACAGTTAATTAGACTAAGTTGACCCCAAATTGTGCTAAGTTAGAAGAATGTTAGGGAATAAGTTCGGATGAGACATGATATATCAAATTGAAGGTAGACTTGTTTACTTCAAAACTCATGAAGGACGTATCGAAGGATTGGCCTTTCTTGTGCTCCAAAAATTAAAGCTACGGAAAAATACATCTATAGTCATAATTAATATTAAAATATAATTTAATAAATATAAATTATATAAAATAAATAAAAAATAATTCCCAAAAATCAGAGTCCTTACAATCTATCCACCTTAAAAGAATTTTGTCCTTGAAATTAAAATAAGGCTAACTAATGAAGAACCGCGCTAGCGTAACTAGGAATAGTTCAAGGGATATTCTAGGTCAATACGACGTTTCCTAATAACTCAACTAATAATCAATCCTAAATAATTTGGTTTTACAATATCTCTATCGCAAAATTATAGATGGTTATCTCTAGTCGCTCTTCTTGGTACTGGCGGTCTTGCAATGATCATGTTGAAGGCTTGTCCTCCTAACCATATTCATAATTATATAAGTCTCCTTGTTACCTAACTAAGCTAGGTGATACCTACCATTTTGTCTAATCCTAACTGTACAACTGATAGGATATAATAGTAGTTGGGTTGGATTAGGCTATGTTTAGGTTCTTGTAGAGGATCAATCTTTAAACTAAAACTACCACTCTATTCTTGATCGTGTGACTACCATAAGGGCGTAATCTAGTATGATCATATATTTTATTTCTGTATTGAGAATGTCTACCCACCTTTGGTCATACTATCCCTATCGAACACATGATGCCCTAAAATTTTATAATCCTAGCACACTAGTTGCATAAATCCATACCATTAGATATCTATGACATATGACATCTCTAATCCCCTCCTATCTATCAAACAACCAAAATTCAATAAGCAAACTAATTATACTATAACTTAAGACTTTCTGATAAATTCTATAAAGCCGATTATTCGTCACTCCGAAATAGGAAGGAACGAGAAGCAATGGTACGAAAAAGCAAAGGAAGAATAGTCAAGAGCAAATGCGAAGTTCAAGGACGGTAGAGAAATTTCTGAAAGAATTATCAAGGCAGTTGTGGATTGAAATTTCTAAGGGTTTAATCATATTTCAAGGCCCGCTCGGTACAATAACGTAACCGAAATGGCTAACTCGACCTGCATGGGCCACCAAAAAATATATTTAATGCCCCAGTCCCAAAATACGTAGGACTAGGAGACCATATATATGCCAGTTACGTATCGAGAGGACTCCAGCCCAACTCAAATACATATAAGTTGTGTGGTTGTTCTAAATCACCTATATCTCAATCTACTAAATATAAGCTCTTGTGTAACCAAGTATACTAGTGCTTGTCAAACATTACCATATTTGTTCCTACAAGTAACAGAAAAAGACAATATGCAATAAAGTGGACCAGACTCTATTACCATTATCTTGAACAAGCTTCTGAAGAAGAACTAAGCTTGCAAAACTAGGCTATACAGCAGCATGATCAAAGAAAAATAAAATATAAAATTGGACGAATATGAAAAGGTATTAACTAAATATATACCTGAAATCCTGGAGAAAAGAATCATCAATCCTCCATCTAATCTACAAACGAGCTCAACAAACCTGAAGAGATCACCAGGTCCTTAGGGGACTAGCAAGATACATATAAACATGCCAAATTGTAAAAGTACAACATATGTAGAGAAATAAGAAATAATCAAAGAAAAATCAACCGAGGAACAATGGACTAAGACACCAAGATAAGACACGGAACCTAGACATAAGGAACCTAAGACACTGGCATGATATACTAGAAGTGGCTAACAGGTCAATCCTATAGACTGTAGTTAAGGCAAGCACTTCCAATCTATAGTATCTCAATCGTAGTCAAGGCAAGCACTCCCGATCGAGATGGTAGCCATTCCTAGTATCAAGGTTAAATAATCCTATAGATCGTAGTCAAGGTAAGCACTCACAACCTATTGTCATAAGTAAAGTCCTACGTAAGTCAAGTCAAGTCAAGTCATGTCATGTCAAGGAAAACAGTAGTGTAGGACTAGACAACCCTATCACAAAACACCTAGTAGATAATAAACATATAACGTGAGTCAAGAATGTGCATGTAGTCATGCTACGTTTCGGGGAATCGTTCGTCATCACTTTGATTCACGCCGAATCGTTCGTCCTTGCTAGGACGTGATGCCGCACAAGTCTAGTGTTGCACTTACAAGGCAAGAACGTGCACATTTGTGTCATTTTGAAACATTTTAAAATAAGCCACAGTTGCAAAAATATTGAGTTGCAGAATAGGAAGAAATAGTCATTTTATTGATATTTGTAGCAAAATACAACTTTTCTCGGTACTCTTTGGAATGCCATTTCGGCTACATTAATTCATTAAAAAGAAAACAAATGATAGGCTGCCATGAAATAACTTCCCATTCCATACATTATGCCCCTTTAGTACATTTGAAAAGCCAAGCAACAATCTTGAAAACTTTGCAATAATTTGTGCGTCTTTATTAAAAACAACTTGAAAATAACAGCAACTCAAAAGCCTTAGTTCTGGTGCGCCCGAGCCTTCCCTAGTACCTATGAAGGAGGGGTCAACACATTATAAAAATGTGCTGGTGAGCCCCGTTGGCCCACTCAGCAAACCGACATTTGTTATTATAATAAGCCTTTTAAATCATAAGATTGTTAGGGACTAGTAATTCACATCAATTCATAATGAGGCAACATGATATTATATAAAAAGAATTGTTTGCTTTACCATTGGCTGAATCTAGCTTTTTTGCATGAGATACAGGATAATAATAACATTTATTACCCTTACATAAGACATTGATTAGCATGCATCCTTACAATATGACCACTAGTGTTAGTGAACCATTTCAGACTTGCCATATAGGACTTCGTAGGGTATGCGATGCGCCATTTATCGGATTACGAGCCCGAATGGATGTCCCGATGTCACGACCCGCACCCTGTTTAGGAGCACGAGCACGTGGGTATGTCCAGCCTATGTCGCAGCATCGGCGGTAGAATGCTGTAAAGGTCATCTAAAACATACAGTATCTAAGACATAATAATATAACCTGTCATCTCCGCACGGAGGAATATAATCACCACTCAATCACATAAATCTAAGGAAGATAAGCACGATGATAAAGATAAGGATAAAGATGAAGTAAATAGTCTGAAATAGTGTTGAGCCACAATCACAAGTTCAGAATTTAAAGACATAACACAAGATCCCAACTAAATACTACAAGCCTCAAAGTATCAAGCTGGAATATAGTCCAGACAAAATCTATCTAAACTAAGTCACTATAGGCGGTGCGTCCTCTACGAGCACCGGGTCCACAGGCTGGTCCTGGTCGTAGGCTCCATCTATGCCAAACCCGTAGTAGGTCGGACAATCTGCATCTAAATCCTCTGAAAACAACGGGGTTATCCTGTCAGGAAATGAGCAAGTACAAACACCAACAACAGGTCCATGTAAACTGATAAATACTATAAGAGACAATTATAGTGAAATAAATAATGAATGTCAAAACTGGAAGTAAAACCGTATAAAAGAACTAAATAGCATATCATGGGTGAGATGTAAGATAAAGCTGGAATAAGTAGTAAATATAATCTGATGTACGATGTAAACCTATAAAGTAAGTGCCATGAGATATTAGAGCGTTATGTGATCGGCTTGGGTCAAGATCAGGCTGTTCCATTTGACTGGCTATGCACAGGTAGTATAATAGTATAGGGATCAGGCCAGCCAAAATGGAAAGCTATGCACAAGTAGTATAAGGTCAGGCTATACCCTACGTGTGGTGAGGGTGGAGCTATGCACAAGTAATAAATAAGTAGGGGTAATGATCATATAACCTCTAATAACTCTCCATCTTCGAGTAGTATAATGACTCCAGACATGACACATCATAACACGGGATTCGAAGAGCAGGAGGCCAGGCCACTCCCAAATCGGTGTCTATACAAGTACAGGAAACAATATCGAAAAATGTACTCATATACCAGGTAAACCAGAAATGACATCACATGACGAGATTCACGTATACTAGTTTATATATCCTCGTGTCGAGAATCAAGTATAACATTACAACTGAATCGGATATAGTAGATATTAAAGCAACAAAAACTATCAGAGAATGTACTTGCCTGCTGTCCTGAGCTGAAAAAATCGAACTACAAACCACTCAATGAGCCACGAACAGTCAACTCGTACAACAGTCTCCTAATTCCGAAACAGACATTACCAATATTCTCAGAATGGTCAAATTAGCTAGAAACACCTACCCATAAGTTCAATTCTGGACACAGTGGTAAAATGGCAATTTCGGGTTAAAACGACGTCCGCCGTTGGACCCGCTTTGTACCGAAAAGCGTGCCAGAACCTACGGTCTCTAAAGTCCTTCATCAGCTCAAGCTAGCGCCTATACCTCATATTCAATTCCTTCTGTGTGAACACATACTTCAAGCTCTTGTGATCCGTAAAAATCTCAACTCGCTCTCCGTACAGGTAGTGCTTCCACAGCTTCAAAGCAAAGATAACAGCTACCAACTCCAGATCATGGGTAGGATAGTTTTTCTTTTGAGGACGTAACTGCCTGGATGCATAGGCAATTACCTTCCCGTGCTGCCGAAGAACGCAACCCAAGCCCTTCCAAGAAGCGTCACTGTAGATCGTGAAACCACCAGTCCCATATGGCAACGTCAAGATAAGAGCTGTAGTCAACCTCTTCTTCAGCTCATCAAAAGCAGCCTGACACTCCACAGTCCAGACTGTAGTGCCCCGTCCAGCAAAAGTCAATCGAAGGAATCGAAATGCCGACGGCGTTCGGACTTAGCCTTGCAACGGCTGTTCGAAGGCTCGTTCGGTCGAGGCGACTCCTCGCTCAGGTGGGGTAGTTTCGGTGAACTTGCCCCATCTTAGCCTTCACTTAATAACTCACATGATTTCAACTTGCACAAGTAGGCTAATATAAAAGCTACGAATGCACATAGCTAAGGGAATAATCCTGACGGGTCGAAATGTCTTAGAACATGGAAAATGGTCCCACTGTCTGCTTAGAAGTCGGCTCATCGTGCTTTCAAATGACACTCGATCCTTCGTCCCGTGGCTTGGAAGAAGAAAGTTGGCCTAAGTTACTAAGTTGCCCCGACACTCGAATTAGCCTAAGTCATAGGTGTCGCCGCGTGAATGCTTGACAGAGCATGCATGGTTCTGTCATTTTGTTCCAACGCTCAAATTAGCCTAAGTCATAGGCGTCATCCGCATGAATGCTTGATAAAGCATGCACGGTCCCGTCGTCCAAGGCTTGGCATAGCCTTCATACGTCCCATGGGTTTAAGTCATATTGCACAGCTTTTTGGCTTAAGTCTAGGCACCCGAGAACTCGGTTGTTCAAGTCAAACGTGTGCATGGCCTGTCCTCTCGATCCGTAGCTCGGCGTAGCCGTTGCTCATCGAGTCGTTGCCCGAATAAGTTAGACAAGACTTGTGTTGGGCTATCGAAGCCATTTTTAGCACTGTCCCGCTCTATCTGCGATTGTCAAGTCGCGTAGTCCCTGGAGAACAAGGCTCGTCATATAAAGTATATGACTTGAGCGATAGCGTCCCTATTGAACCAGGTCTATCTAAGGCACGAGCTACGATGGATTTAGTAAAGAGTATGCCACGATCAAAAGAAGTCCATGCGATTGGTTGTCGTCGAGATCGGTCCCGCTACTTGGGGTCTCGATAAGTCTTGATAAGTCTCGTACACAAGATCGGTCCTGCTACTTGGGAGTCTCGCTAAGTCTTGATAAGTCCCGCACACGAGATCGGTCCCACTACTTGGAAATCTCGTTAAGTCTTGATAAGTCTCGTCCACGAGATCGATCCCGCTACTTGGGAGTCTCAATAGAAAGATGAAAAGCATGGTCATGTTAAGGAAGGATTTGATAGATCGAGTTGAGTCTTGCATGGTCATTGGACAATTTGTCGACAAGGTTAGGTCTTCTCGAGTGATCGCCGGGGCACCGGGATCACGTCGGCCCGGGAGAAGCGAGTGAGGCTCAAGTAGGATACTGGATAACCGTATGAAAGAATTCGACGCCTCCGGGCTAGCTACCCGTGTAGGAACGGGTCGATATCCCCGAGCTGAGATCCAAGATAGCTTGACATTGCTAGTAACCACCCATGTAGATGGGTCGGCAGAGTAGCGGCAAAATCGCGTGTATGCCTTTGGATTGGGTCTAGAACTTGAATACAGGTCTAGTCGATAACACAATGTCTGGGCCTAAGATTGGGCTGCAGCATAGGCACCGTACTAGGCACGATACATAGCGTCGGGATGTTCATAGAATCGTCACTATATTCACAAGTCTTGTCTAAGTTGGTTTATGAGTCGAACAGGAAGACCGCAAGGCGGTAGCATGGATAAGTCTTGATAAGTTGCGAGACACAACCTCAATCTTGAAGCACGAACAAGTCTAAGCAAGGTCTAGAGGCACGACCTGCACGAGTCGTTCCCCCTTGATGTCGTTGGCACGAGAATTGGTCTAGAGGCACTTGAGTTTAAGTGAAAGTCTTGGCACGACCGAGTTCGCATAAGTTGCTCCTCGGCGAAGCGCTGTCTCAAATACGTTGAAGTTACAAATAGAGTATGGTACGACCCTGCCGTCCCGAGTTGAAGTTCGGTCAAGTACGTAAGCTATGAGGCACTGCTTCGATCGCAATACACGTTGGCATTATAGCACGACCATGTCGTTGCACATCGGTTTGGTCAGGCGTCGTTGTCTTAAAACCGATCCTAAGGCAAGACTAGAAAGACAATCGTAAAGGGACTTGTATTACACAAAGTAAATAAACGTGTCAGTTTTGTATGGGTGGGCGAGGAGCTCACTCTACCAGTACAGTTGAGTACTGACACCCACACAACTTTTTATGTGCAGGCACAGGTAGAAGCTCGTGGCACGAAGCTCGCTTGATACGTTGAGGCACGGAGTCCCTTGGCGAGTCGAAGCGTGCGACCGCGTGAACTCAAGACTTATACGGGACATAATGTATGGACATCGCCTTCCGAAGCTTTTGCTGGCTCAAGCATCGTATCGAAAGATGAGAGAGAGCAGAGTGACTTATAAAATGAGAGAAAAGTGAGCACGAGAGACTTGTAATCATGGCCTTATGCCTATTGTAATCTGATTGTTCAATATCAATAAAGAGTTCTTTTGAATAACTTGTGTTTTGATTCTAAATTTCCGCTGTATGTTCAATATTTCTGCTTGGGACTTCTGTGCGACGACCCCGTCGTAGCCACTGGAATCGGCGGTTATGAGACTGCCTTGCACGAGCGCAATCTAGGCTCGTACGATATTATGCCTTAGCGAGGACGATCGCTCCTACAGGAGCGGGGCGTGACACAGACGAACTCCACGTCTTTCCTGGTGAGTCTAGTCATTGGCTCTGCAATTCGAGAGAAGTCTTGAACGAACTTCTGATAATAGCCTGCTAGACCCAAAAAGCTCTAAATCTCTACAACTGAGTTCGGCGTGGACCAAGACTCAACTGCTAAAATCTTCTTCGGGTCCACTAAGATCCCATGCTCGGTCACAACATGACCCAAGAACTCTACCTTCTCCAGGAAAAACTCACACTTTGACAGCTTCCCATACAACTGCTCCTTCCTGAGAGTCTCTAGCACAATTCGTAGATGCTCCTCGTGCTCTTCTGACGTCTCAAACTCTTGCTCTTCCAGTGGTTTACCTCTTATAATACTACCAGTACACTATGGTTCCAGGCCATGGGCATACTCAACTCACTGACACACACTATCCAAAAAAATATACCACACCTTACAAGATACTATCTTCTATTGTCTGCCTTAGTTCCTCTATCACCTAACACTGCTTAATAATGTACTCTATTGATACACTCATCTATCTAGAACACTCTCTCTAGGGTTTCTATCCAAGTCTTGACAATGTCTACATAAGGCACTAATTCCTCTGTATGATACTTGAATGGTACTCCTATACTAGGTTACTCATATTCCTCCTCTAACTAGTCACTTAAAATATTGGTTCCTAAACCTTTATAACACTTGAAATACTCTGGCTATTGCTACTAGGGTACTCCTCCTATTCTGGCACCTGGTGTAACACCTACCTTAACACTTATTAATCATTCTAGGGTTCTCATCTATATTTAATTATCAACAATTATATATAATACTTCCTAACCATACTCTAAACTATTAACACTAATATTCAAGGACACAGACCAATTGCAAGTCACCAAACCATCACACTACGAAGAACCTATAATGAAATGAGACACTTGGAATAAAGAATCGAAGGTATCCTTACTCCTAAGCTAATTGAGGATGGAACATAATCTATAATAACAGAAGTGAAATGATAGAGATGACATGTTAGGACCCTTCTCAAGATACAATCTGATAATCATACGCGTCTGTCCAAATCATGATAATCGGAATCCTCGGCACGCCAGTAAGCAAGGCTGCGATAACGATAGATTCCATAACTGTATATGCACCTCTATAATCATGTCGTCTGGAATCCTCGCCACGCCGACTAGTATGGCTGTAAGAAATCCCAAATCTCATAACCAAGATATGTACATCCGAAGTCAGGTCTCTTCGTTTTTGCCATGCCGGCTAATATAGCTGCAATAAACTCCGAGTTCCATAACCAAGTAGACGTTTTACCTTCCCGGTTATTTCCTTCAACATATGTTATCAGAAGATACCGTAACTCAGGCTATAAAATTCATCTCGATATAAAAATCAAAATCAACGATGATCCATCAAAATCAAATTCAATAACAAGGAGCAAGGGTGAACATAAACAACATGAAAGGATTTAAAATTAACGTTCAAACAAGTTTCTCAAGGGTCATCCCAAGAATCTCTCAAGAAGTCCTAACTATCACGCCCAAATTCCGTAGAATCGATAGCCGTCCCCCGGGCGTGATGCCATGCGAACCTAAGTTGCGATCGCACAAGGCATAGTCATAAGGTTATCCGAAACACAACATCAAGTTAGAGTACGCAGAGAAATTGAATGACACATTTGAAATAGAAATAGACTTTTTCATTGATGATAATAAAACTTTACGTAGACTCCTTTACAATCATTGCCGCGCGGGCTATAATATGACTCGACTTACAAAATGAACGCCGATGAGATAGTCGTTCCATACATTACATCCCATTTTATAAGCAAAAACCATTACACATTTCCACCTGCTATCGAGGCGAGTCGAGACGTCATCTTCTTTTGGACTGAGTGCGGGTCTTCTTTAAAAGGAATCCAGTAACAAGCCTTTACACGCGGACGAGGCTTCAAAAGGGTTCACTTCGCCTTGAGCTTTCAAGTGGCACGCCCTTCGTAGTTCGGGGTACCTGCATGGAGAGCGAGGATCAGTACATTACACTTTGTACTGGTGCGTGGCTATTTAAGTTCCAAGCTCTTATTTGGTTGAAGAGTTTAATTGACTTAAAGTATGAATGTTTCTAACCATCCTAATAAATTGCAAACAAGCATATGACAAGCATAGTGAAATTTACGTTAAAACTTACCGACAGCGGCCCGCACCGCGCCTTATGAAACTTACCATGTTCTTTCCTGTCAATTGTTATCATTTCCATACCAAGTACAATTATTTCGTGTCTTGGTCACTGACATCACAAGCCATCCTGGACTATAGCTTTGTTAGCTGGGGCCCTTGCAGCGCAAGTAGCAAGCCCCGCTGCAAGTCCCCGCTTAACCCGTGCTATCATCCAGCACAGCTATACCGTGTTTCCTCCTAGGCCGAGTCGGTCCCGTGGCCCCGGGTAGTCGCTCGAGGAAACTCTCTCCTTGTCAACAAGTTGTCCAATGACCGAGTTAAGACAACATTGAGTTATTAAGGCCTAGCCTACTTTCTCTCTTTGAAACTTGATCATTTTACCGTATCCGTGCCCTTGCTTTTATTCTTTCATCCGCAACAACACTATCGATTTACTTAAGAAGGGGGTCGAGAAGAGAAGGGTCAGCCACTCACCTTGAGTTTACTTCGGCGAGAGAACTTGTTGGTCGCACTAGACGTCGCCTACGCGATTACCTGAAATCGCACAAGCAACCGATTAGAACAATGCATTATTCAAGAAGTTCGATAGGAAATGCGAGTTCGAAATGCAAGCCATGAAAACTATCGAAAACATTCACGAAAATGCATTCAGGAAACAAAGCCAAAACCAATACAAGCGGCGTAAAAAGCAGAGCAATGGGAGGTCTCTCCCGACTCAGCCGCAGAGTCAATCCTCGAGGCACAACCCGCCGAATATGGGACTTGGTTTCGAAGAAGACATTCCATAACGAGGAATGGATCTTAATTCAACCGTTCCCGTTCGATCGACTCAGCCGATCCCGACCTATCGGTCCCGACCGAATCGATAGCGATAGTGTTCCTTTCTCGCGCACCCCATGGACAGAGTACGGGGCACGATGTAGGAACGGGGCACTACACCATAACCAACTAAGAAAAAGTTTCGTCCTCGAAACTTAAAATAGAACCTACCTCTACGAGAACAATGAAGGGAACTTCTCCTTCATTTGACTCAAGTTCCCACGTCGACTCCTCGACCGAATGGTTTCTCCAGAGGATGCGGACTAGAGGAATAGCACGGTTGTGAAGAAGTTTATCCTTGCGCTCCAAGATTTGCACCGGCTCTTCGACATATGACAAGTCCGTCTTCAGGTCCAGCTTCCCCAAATCCACAACATGGCTCGGATCATGCACGTACTTCCTCAATTATGATACGTGGAAGACATTATGTACCTCTGACAACGCAGGTGGCAAGGCGATTTGGTAAGCTACCGGGGTGACTCGCTTCAATATTTCGAACGGGCCAACAAATCTTGGGCTCAATTTCCCTTTCGTACCGAACCTGGAAACTCCACGCATAGGCATCACCTTCAGGAATACATGGTCGCCTTCCGAGAACTCGAGGTGGCGTAGGTGTGTGTCGGCATAGCTTTTCTGTCGGTTTTGTGCTATCTTCAATCTTTCTCGTATCAACTTGACCTTCTGCACAGTCTGCTCCATCAGCTCCGGACCAAGTATCTGCCGTTCCCCGACTTCATTCCAGCAAATGGGCGATCTACACTTCTGGCCGTACAAAGCTTCATACGGCGCCATTTGGATGCTGGACTGATAGCTGTTGTTGTATGCAAACTCGGCCAGCGGTAGATGGACGTCCCAACTTGACTTCAAGTCGATCGCACAGAGTCGTAACATGTCTTCGAGAATTTGGTTCACCCGCTCTGTTTGGCCGTCAGTCTGAGGATGATAAGCTGAGCTGAACTTCAACTTAGTCCCCAATGCTGAATGTAGACTACTCCAGAAGCGCGCTACGAACCGTCCATCCCGATCAGAGATGATAGAAACTGGGATCCCGTACAGCCGAACTATTTCATCAAGGTATATCTGAGCAAGGCGGTCGACGCTCCAAGTAACTTTGATGGCAATAAAGTACGGTGACTTGGTTAGTCGATCGACGATGACCCAGATGGCGTCATTTTCCCGCGACATCCTCGGCAAGCCAACAACGAAGTCCATAGTGATGTGATCCCACTTCCACTCTGGAATGGCGAGGTTCTGCATCTCTCCGCCCGGTCGCTGGTGTTCGGCTTTGACTTGCTGACAGGCCATATATTTTGACACAAAGCACGCTACGTCCCTCTTCATGCCGTGCCACCAAAAGACAACACGGAAGTCCTTATACATCTTGGTACTGCCAGGATGTAAAGAATATTTGGCATAGTGCGCCTCCGTCATTATCTCTTTTCTAAGTTCTACGTCGTCCGGTACGCATAGCCGTCCCTTCACGTGCAACACTTCCGACTCGTCCTCTGCAAAGTCAGACGCTTTCCCTGTCGATATCAGCTTCCGTATCTTCTCCAGGTAGGGGTCATCCTTCTGTGCAGACTTGATCCTCTCTAGTAGGCTCGGTTCCACCCGCAGTTGCGCCAGTTTTACATCTCTGAAACGAACTCGGAGCTCGATGCCCATTACTTCCAAGTCACGCAGCAGTCGGTCGTTGATACATAATGAAGCCAAGTACTTCCGGCTCAGCGCATCCGCTACCACATTTCCCTTGCCCGGCATGTAGTCGATTGATAAGTCATAGTCTTTGATTAGTTTGAGCCATCATCTCTATCGCAAATTCAGTTCTTTCTGGGTGAAGAGATACTTGAGGCTTTTGTGGTCCGTATAAATCCTGCACGCCACGCTATAGAGATAGTGACGCCACAGCTTCAACGCGAACACAATTGTCGCTAGTTCTAGGTCGTGCATAGGGTAGTTCTTCTCGTGCGGCTTCAACTGCCGGGAAGCAAAAGATATCACCTTATCCCGCTGCATGAGCACACACCCCAAGCCCTGGCCAGAAGCATTGCCGAAAATTTGAAATCCCTCCGTCCCTTCAGGAAGAGCAAGTATCGGGGCCGAAACGAGCCGTTGTTTGAGCTCCTGGAAGGAAGCTTCACAGTCGTCTGACCACTTGAAGGTGACTCCTTTCCGGGTGAGGCGAGTCAACGGCAATACAATCTTCGCAAAGTCCTTCACGAAGCGTCGGTGGTATCCCGCCAAGCCCAAGAAGCTTCGAATTTCGCTAACTGATGCAGGCCGTTTCCAATCAGCAACTGCCTCGACTTCCTTCGGATCGACTGCGATGCCCGCGACGGAGATGATGTGCCCAAGAAATGAGACGCTGTTCAGCCAGAACTCGCACTTGCTCATCTTCGCGTACAACTGATTCTCTCGAAGGGTTTGGAGTACCGTCCGCAGATGCTCTGCATGTTGCGCTCGATCCTTCGAGTAGACGAGGATGTCGTCGATGAAGACTACTACGAACTTGTCAACGAACGGACGGAACACCCGATTCATGTCACGACTCGCACCCTAGAGTAAGGGCACGAGAAGTGGGTACGTCCAGCCTACGCCGCAGAGTCGACGGTAGAACCCTGTCCTAGGTCACAACATCTAACAATATAAGGTACATGTACAATATATACACTCCGAGTGGAGGTGACAATACAAAATACAGTCTTAATCACAACTAAGGCAGAAATAGTACGATATCATAGATGAAATCTCAAGAAAGATACAAACAAAAGGGAAAATAAGTCTAAGTGTCTAAATGACACAATAACAAAACATAGTACAACTCAAATCCCAAAGACAACATAAGTAAGATAAAGCCTAACTAAACTAGTCTAGGCAGTAGGGGTGATGTCATCAGCTAGAGCTGGGTCCTCCTGAGAGTCTAACTCGCAAGTGTCGTCTAGGGCTGCTCCATAGTATGTAGGACAGAAATCCTCGGCGTTATCTGTAATATTTTCAACAGGTCCAGTCAGGACATGAATGAGCATAATACATCTCATGCAATTCATATCATGGCAGGAAGGTAAAAACATGCAGAAGAGTAAGATACATGAACTGTAAGAAGATGTACACGAAAACAAGAGAGATATTTATAAACTGGAAATATATATATGATAAGTAAGAACTGTAAGTGACTAGTGATTCAGAGCACAAGACGGTTATGTAAACAGCACGATGTTGCAAATGATATAATATAGAGAGGTTCACACGATTTAGATTGATCACATAACCACTTCTACTCCCCCGTCCCCAATCAATACACAAGGATCCAATCAAGTTATGTTATTGCACACGAAGTATAGATGCACACGATGATCATGTGGGCACATGAGAGTACACGAGTTCACACGATTCATACGATATGCACACGAATAACACGAACACAAGGAGTACACGATGTCCATGATAAAGTACACGAACATGAAATACCCGATGTATCCGCGAAGGGGATAACATCGCACAACAAGATCCATATAGTACTAATCCGTGATAACATGTGTCGGTATCAAGTAAAGTAATCTAAAGCATGAAAGTAGGTCCTAGAAAGTATGAAAAGATCAGAGAATGTACTCGCCTGAGATCCGAATGTCCCTGAGAAAAATAAAGTTCGAAGCGAGGTAACTGAGTCCTATTTAGAGCAACACAAGTCATGATGTATACAACAGAATTATAATTGAAGAATACAATACATCTACATGTTACTAGGTCAGTCTGGACCAAAGTCAACTCTTGGTCAACTCTGGTCAACTCTAAAAGTCAACTCTAGTCAAATTAGGTCAAACTAGTTAGGGTTTGGTAAATCTTGTCAACTAGTCTAATTTAGGCTTAGTAAGTCAATTTTAGGTATAAACACATAGCCTAGGCAACTAACTACACTCTAGGCCTATACACCATTATCAATACTCAAATAATTTACTAACTTGCATTCTCTTCTTGCATTATACTACACATGTACACTCTATGTATAGCATAGGCTATACTAGCCATCAACATACAATTTTACCTATAGCTACATTATGATGAATATATATATCATATATAGATATGTATATAGTAATAGGGAATGACACATGTGTGTTTGTGTATATGGTGTAGTGGTAGGTTGTGAGAGTGTGTGTGGAGCCTATAGATACCTGTGTGTGTGTAACAAGAGAATAGGAAAAACATAACATGCAAAATAAAGTGGTATATATAAATCTGGAAAACAGGATATGGCAATGTTGTGTATAGGAATATATGGGATGTGGGTGATATAGGGTTAATAGGAAAATGGTGTAAATACATGTGAGGGAGAACATGACAGTTCAATCAACTTAACATGTTGACTTAAGAACAAAATCAGGTTTTCAGTTTCAGAAAAAAGAGTGTCTTAGAAGACAGTATCTAGTGTATTAGGGAATAGGGATAGCTAGATAGGTTGGTCATGGGGTCTCAGAAATTTCTGAACTGAAAACAGTTAACAATAGGAAAGGTCTCAGGTTTTTGGCAGTGACAATCATTGAGTGTGTGTGTTGAAGTGAAATCAGAGAATGGAAAAACTCAGTTATTAATGATTGAACAAAACTGGAATCTCAGGAACCACATATTCATTACTGATATTTCAGGATACCCAAAACTGGAAAAAAATAGTGAACCATAACACTCAAATTCGAAATCCCCATTTCAGTTAATGTTCAACAGGGAACTACATTATTAATTGTCAATTCTCAGGTTTTCAGTCTTGGAAAATCTCAGTTTTCATTTCACCAAAATCTCAGTTTTCATTTTCACCAAAATCTCAGTTTTCAATCTCTTTCTCATTCAATCTATATCAGTTTACACTAACCAATTGAGGAATTAAATGTCAAGAATCAAATTATGATATTCAATCCTAATCTAAACTCATCAGTTATCTATTGAACTCCTGGAATCACTGTTTGATTGAACAACTTATTAACATTTGAAAAAAAAACTGGAATCAAGGAACATCTCAACCCAATTTTAAAATTCTTCATTTCCCCTTGATAACACCAACTCAATTTCGAAACCTCATTGCAGTAAATAAATGCATAAGTACTGAATTAGCATGGTGATTTAGACATCCAAATTTTAGTTAAACTTTGACTTAAAACTCAGGAATTCCTGTCAGTTCTTAAACGATACCCAAAACTGAAACACTGCTACATGACAACCCAATTTAGAAAACCCAAAATTAAACCCTGAAATTTAAACAACAGTTATATAATAATGTTTTCCCCGGTGATCTCGTGTCTAGGGTGTCTTTCGTGTCCACTAGAGTAGACACGAAGTATCCAATGCAAGGGGAAAACTGGATTCGAATCTAGTAGTGTACAGTTGTGCACAGGCTCGTGCAGCCATGTCCTAACGAATTGGACACGACACAGAGCCTAGGACACCTCGTGCTCACTAACCTAGGTAGCCTACCTATAGGACTACACATTAGGCTAGATAACACGTGTCCAAGTCGTGTCAGTATTCGATACGGAAGCTGTATCAGTGGAGATAACTGTGTGCACAGTTCGTGTATAGAATCAGTACGGGAGCAATTACTCCACAGTCACGACACGAGATGATACGAGGCTCAAGGGGCGTGATGTCAGTCACTGCCCCTTGTTCTGTGCCAAGTGGAAGGCCGCCATCTGGCGTGTCGTGTCCACAGTGACACTCGGGTAGCAGGGCACTACTACCATGTCTGCGTGCGTGTGTGCGTGTCCATTTTGGACACGAAGGACACCAAATCTTCGACTCAGTCCTCAGGAACATTAATATATATATTAAAACTTAATTTTTTGTTTATTTAGTTTCTGAAATTAGCATACTTAATTTCTCACAAGCATTACATCGAACACCTTCTAAAAATCACTGATATGTGTCCGATACGGACACGAAATGGACACTACCTAGTACCAAACCATTCCTACAGCTAGGGTATACCTATATGCATGCATCTATGGAATTAAAACATAATTTACTAGGGTTTTATGGGATTTACCTATTGAGATTGAATCTCAATGAAAAAGGGCAAGGATGAGGCTTCTTCTTGAACTCCAATTCACCCAAGCACTTCAAACCCTAGCTAGCAAGCCCCAACTAGCCTCCACTATGGTAGAGGGTGATGTTGCAATTGATTATAACCAATTTGGGCTTGATTTGGATATTAGGGAAGGAATTTTGAGGAGGAACTATTAGGGTTCTAAAGAGTTGTAAAAGAGACAAAGGTTTTTTTTTTGTTAGAGATGTTTTATAGGAAGGGGGGGATCATTTGTGGCTGCCATTAGATGTGTTAGGGTTAAATTTTAGGGCTAGATGTGTGGCTAGGAGTTGTCCAACAAAATCTAGGCCTTCCTATTGGTTAAACTTGTCATGGCTACCTTTATTACAAATATCTTAGGGTTAAATATCTTACCTACAAATATCTAGATATTAGTAATTATGACATGATTAAGTTAACCTAATCAATTAAGGCTAATCTAGATTAGGCTAAGTTTTTAGGTCAAGTCTCAACTTAACATTTAACACATATTTAATTAATAAAAAAAACAAAATCACCAAAAAGTCAAAATAACCAAAATACCCTCAAACCTAAAATGTGGTAGTGACAAGTCTACCCTCCTTAAAAGAATTTCGTCCTCGAAATTGAAAGACGAAACTAAACTGATGAGAAGGATAGAGAATCATACCTCAAGGTCCAAAAAGATAAGGGTATCGCTCGCGCATCTCATCCTCCCGCTCCCAGGTAGGCTCTCCTGGAGAATGATGCCTCCATGCGACGCGAACCAAGGATATCGTCTGGTTCCTCAGTACCTTCTCTCGTCGATCCAGAATCTCCACAGGCTGCTCTGGATAGCTAAGAGTAGGTCCCACCTCGATCTCCGAATGATCGAGTACATGGCTAGGGTCCGCCACGTACCGTCTCAACTGCGATACGTCAAATACGTTGTGGACTCCCACTAATGCAGGTGACAAATCTAGCCTGTAAGCCACGTCACCGACTCTTTCGCTGATAACGAAGGGTCCGATGAAACGCGGGATAAGCTTCCCACCTCCACCAAAACGTATGGTACCACGTGTCGGAGATATCCTCAGAAAAACCAGATCTCCAACCTAATCACAAACAAGGTCTCAATTAACTATAATAATTAAACACGATCATAAAATCACAAAACAATATTCCTACTTCTAATCCTATCTCTAAACTATACTTCGAACTCCAGCGGTCTACGGTGGCTATCGGTCCAATGCCGATGTCTGTCCTGCGCCATGCGAAGTCGATCTCTGATGAGCTTCACCTTCTCGACTGCATCCACAACCATCTCAGGTCCCAATAAAGCTTGCTCTCCGACATCATCCCAAGACAAGGGTGTACGACATCTACGCCCGTACAGTGTCTCGAACGGTGACATCTCAATGCTGGCCTGAAAACTGTTGTTGTATGCAAACTCCACTAAGTGCAGGTGATCCTCCCAGGATCCTTCGAAGTCCAAAACACAAGTCCAAAGCATGTCCTCGAGTGTCTGGATAGTCCTCTCTGACTGTCCGTCCGTCTGGGGGTGGTATGCAGTACTAAACTTGAGCTGAGTGCCCAAACTAGTCTGTAGACTCCTCCAGAAATGGGAAGTAAAGCGGCTATCCCGATCCGAGACAATGCTCACCGGGACTCCATGAATCCTGACGATCTGTCGCATGTACATCTCCACTAGCTTCTCTGTAGACGTACCCACCTTGAATGGCAAAAAGTAGGCCGATTTGGTCAACTTGTCAACGATGACCCAAATCGCGTCTTTCCCTCCTGGTGTACGCGACAATCCCGAAACGAAGTCCATCGTGATGTGTTCCCACTTCCACTCTGGAATGGGCAACGGCTGCAATAAACCTCCTGGCCTCTGCCTCTCTGCCTTCACCTGCTGGCAGACCAAACATCTAGCGACGAAGCGTGCTACCTCCCACTTCATCCCACACCACCATACCCGCTCCCTCAGATCCCTATACATCTTGTTTGCACCTGGATGCATAGAGTACTGAGATCGGTGGGCCTCCTGCATGACCTACTCCCGAAGCTCTCCACTGGGTACACACAGTCTGGAACCGTACCTCAATGTGCCATCCTCTGCAATGGTGAACTCATCCACCAACCCTGCTCGAGCCTGCTCTCGGATGCACCGCAGAGCAATATCGTCGAACTGAGTCGACTTGATCCTCCCAATCAAGTCTGACTGAATCTGCAGACCCCACATCTGTATCGCCACTCCTGGCACTAGCACCTCGATCCCCAAGCTCTCCAGATCTGCTAGTAAGTGACGATCTGCCGTCAAACACATGGCTGTCGGATATCTGCTCAAAGCATCGGCAACCACGTTGGCCTTTCCTGGATGATACTGTAATGTAATGTCGAAGTCCTTCATCAACTCCAACCATCTACGCTGCCTCATATTGAGCTCCTTCTGTGTAAACACATACTTCAAGCTCTTGTGGTCTGTGAAGATCTCCACACGCTCTCCGTATAAATAGTGTTTCCACAACTTCAAAGCAAAAATAACTGCTGCAAACTCTAAATCGTGGGTAGGATAGTTCTTCTCATGCGAACGTAACTGCCTGGAAGCATAGGTAATTACCTTCCCATGCTGCTGCAAGACACAACCCAAACCCTTCCCCGAGGCGTCACTGTAGATAGTGAACCCGCCTGATCCTGCTGGCAAGGTCAGAATCGGAGCTGTCGTCAACCGCTTCTTCAACTCATCAAAAGTGACCTGATACTTCTCTGACCAGATATACTCTGTGCCCTTCCGGGTCAGCCTAGTCAATGGCTCTGCAACCCGGGAGAAATCCTGAACGAACCTCCTGTAGTAGCCAGCCAATCCCAGGAAGCTCCTGATCTCCGCAACTGAAGTCGGTGCTGTCCACGCCTCAACTGTCGTGATCTTCTTCGGGTCAACTGAGATCCCATCTCCAGTCACAACATGACCTAGGAAATCAACTCGGTCTAGGAAGAACTCACACTTCGAGAGCTTGCCATAAAGCTCCTCCTTCCTGTGAGTCTCCAGAACCACTCTCAAATGCTCCTCATGCTCCTCCGTGGTCTTCGAGCACACTAAGATATCATCAATGAATACCACCATGAACTTGTCTAAGTACTGGTGGAACACCTTGTTCATAAGGTTCATGAATACCGCCGGGGCATTAGTCAACCCAAACGGCATCACCATAAACTCGAACTGGCCGTACCGCGTCCTGAATGTTGTCTTCGGGATATCATCCCTCCACACCTTCACCTGACGGTATCCTGACCTCAGATCAATCTTCAAAAATACTCTAGCTCCACTCAACTGATCAAAAAGATCATCGATCCGCGGCAGTGGGTACCTGTTCTTGATCGTAAGGTTGTTAAGTGCCCTGTAGTCGATACACATACGTACCGTCCCATCCTTTTTCGGTACAAAAAGCACCGGTGCACCCCATGGTGAAGAACTAGATCGGATGAAGCCCTTGTCCTGCAACTCATCCACCTGTTTCTTTAACTCCACCAACTCGCTATTGTTCACCCTATAGACGTGCTGAGATATCGGCACTGCACCGGGCACTAAGTCTATAGAGAACTCAATGTCTCTGTCTGGTGGAAGTCCTGGCAAGTCCTCCGGAAAGACATCCATGAACTCTGCTATCAATGGATGTGGCACTGTCGGCTCCTCAATTGAAACTCCGCAGAAGACTCCGCTGCTCTGCTCTGCCTCCCGTCTGGCAAACTCGAACTCTGGCTCTCCTGGCGGACAGAAAAGAACTCTGTTGCCGCGACAATCTATACTGGCATGGTGCCTGCTCAACCAATCCATCCCGAGTACTATATCGTAGTTCGGTAGTGGCATTACGAGCAAACTCACATCCAGTTCTCGGCCTCCCAAAACTACTCTTCGATCCCTGCAAATATCACTGACGAGGATAATGCCACCCCCGGTCGTGATCTTGCAAGTCCTAGGCAATGATTCAGAAGCAAGATGGTGTCAAATAGCAAAAGATACTGACACAAAGCTATGCGACGCCCCATAATCAAACAATACGAAAGCTCAAGAAGAACAGAACCTGCAATAAGATCTCCAATAGCATCTGAATCCTCCGCTGCCATGGCGAATGCTCGCCCCTGCTGGCCTTCTCTGGCCTATTGTTGGTGCTGGACAAACATCTGCTGCTGAGTCTGTAGGGCTGGTCCCTTCTGCTGGCCTACTGGAGCCTTGGCTCCTCCTCCTCCTCATGGTGTCGGACGAGCTGCCGCTACGGGACAGTCTCTCATCTGGTGGTCTGGAGAACCACACATCAGACACCTCCCTAGCCTCTTCCTACAGTTATTCCACCCATGTCCCGGCTTCCTACAGAGAGGACAATTGGTGGTCTGCTGCTGCCTGGGGCCCTGCTGAAAAGGTGTTCGCCCCTGTCTTTGAGGCTGCTGCTGGAAGTGCCTCTACTGCTGCTGCTGGAAGTGGGGCCTCTTGGCCGGACCCCCGCTGCTACTGGCTCTGTGGAAGTCTCGCCCTCTTTTGAGCTTCAGCTCAAGATCATCCTCTGCTGCCATGGCACCCATCAAAATCTTCTCGAAAGTGGCACTCCGGTCACTCTTGGTCAAGGACTTGACCTCCTTGACTAACCCCTTCCGGAACCTCCGGGCCTTCGCCGAATCGCTGAGTCTCTCCACAAATCTGCCTAGTCGGAAGAACTCCCCTGCGTACTCCTCGACAGTACGGCTGCCCTGCACTAGGCTCTCAAACTGCGTCTCCAGGGAGCCGAGAGCTGTGTCAGGAAAGAATTTCTCCTTGTACAGCTTCTTGAAGGCTGCCCAAGTCTGTCCCTCGGTCCTCACTCTAGGGTCCGTCTGATACCAAGTGCGGGCCAGGTCCTGTATCTGGCTGCCTGCCGCCTCGATCTGAAGTCAGGCTGGTATCTCCGCCAGCCAAAATATCTCCTCGATATGCTCGATCCAGTCATCGGCATATAAGATCCCCTCTGTGCCGCGGAAGTCCCGCGTACGCATCTTCTGGAAGTCCTGGATCCCTGGTGTCCTCGGCTGATATGGCTGCGCCTGGGCTGCCTGCGGCTGTACGATAACTCTTTCCACAGTCGTCAAAGCAAGCTGATGGGCATTCTCTATGCCCTGCTGGAAATGAGCTGTCTGCCGCTGCTGAGAGTCCACCATCTTCTGAAGGAATTTGAACAACTGCCCCGCGTTAACTGATCCGGAAGGTGGCTGCTGATGCTGCCGAGGGATATCAGGAACGACGGGGGAAAGTCTCTGTATAGGCGGAGGTGCACCTCCAAATGCAGCAGAAATGCCAACCTGAGTCGGCACAAAAGGAGCTGAGGTCTCGTGGCCCTGATGATCAGGACGAGAGGTGGCCGACCTCTCGATAGTATCCCCCGGACCGGAGCGATGGGATCGTGTCTCCATAACCATCCTGAAGACAGATCAAAACAAAAACAATTACTGAGAATGAAGCGAAAATCAATAGAGGACAGTTATTTATTCAAAGGAAAAATATTTAATCAACAAGAAATTAGATGGCAATTATTGGATCGAAGTTTTCCTAATGTGATTGAGTACCTCAAAACTATATCCTATCCTACTACAGGCTGTAGTGATACTCTAGTTCGAATACCACTATAATCTAGACCTGCATGGGCCACCACTAAAAACGTGTCACGACCCGCACCCTAGAGTAAGGGCACGAGAAGTGGGTACGTCCAGCCTACGCCGCAGTGTCGGCGGTAGAACGCTGTCCTAGGTCGCAACATCTAACAATATAAGGTACATGTACAGTATTTACACTCCGAGTGGAGGTGACAATACAGAATACAGTCTTAATCGCAACTAAGGCAGAAATAGTACGATATCATAGATGAAATCTCAAGGAAGATACAAACAGAAGGGAAAATAAGTCTAAGTGTCTAAATGATACAATAACAAAACATAGTACAACTCAAATCCCAAAGACAACATAAGTAAGATAAAGCCTAACTAAACTAGTCTAAGCAGTAGGGGTGATGTCATCAGCTAGAGCTGGGTCCTCCTGAGAGTCTAACTCGTAAGTGTCGTCTAGGGTTGCTCCATAGTATGTAGGACAGAAATCCTCGGCGTCATCTATAATATTTTTAACAGGTCCAGTCAGGACAGAAACGAGCACAATACATCTCATACAATTCATATCATGGCAGGAAGGTAAAAACATGCAGAAGAGTAAGATACATGAACTGTAAGAAGATGTACACGAAAATAAGAGAGATATTTGTAAACTGGAAATATATATATGATAAGTAAGAACTGTAAGTGACTAGTGATTCAGAGCACAAGACGGTTATGTAAACAGCACGATGTTGCACACGATATAATATGGAGAGGTTCACACGATTTGGATTGATCACATAACCACTTCTACTCCCCCGTCCCCAATCAATACACAAGGATCCAATCAAGTTATGTTATTGCACACGAAGTATAGATGCACACGATGATCATGTGGGCACATGAGAGTACACGAGTTCACACGATTCACACGATATGCACACGAATAACACGAACGCAAGGAGTACACGATGCCCATGATAAAGTACACGAACATGAAATATCCGATGTATCCGCAAAAGGGGATAACATCGCACAACAAGATCCATATAGTACTAATCCGTGATAACATGTGTCAGTATCAAGTAAAGTAATCTAGAGCATGAAAGTAGGTCCTAGCAAGTATGAAAAGATCAGAGAATGTACTCGCCTGAGATCCGAATGTCCCTGAGAAAAATAAAGTCCGAATCGAGGTAACTGAGTCCTATTTAGAGCAACACAAGTCATGATGTATACAAGGGAATTATAATTGAAGAATACAATGCATCTACATGTTTCTAGGTCAGTCTGGACCAAAGTCAACTCTTGGTCAACTCTGGTCAACTCTAAAAGTCAACTCTAGTCAAATTAGGTCAAACTAGTTAGGGTTTGGTAAATCTTGTCAACTAGTCTAATTTAGGATTAGTAAGTCAATTTTAGGTATAAACACATAGCCTAGGCAACTAACTACACTCTAGGCCTATACACCATTATCAATACTCAAATAATTTACTAACTTGCATTCTCTTCTTGCATTATACTACATAGGTACACTCTATGTATAACATAGGCTATACTAGCCATCAACATACAATTTTACCTATTGCTACATTATGATGAATATATATATATATCACATATAGATATGTATATAGTAATAGGGAAGGACACATGTGTGTTGGTGTATATGGTGTAGTGGTAGGTTGTGAGAGTGTGTGTGGAGCCTATAGATACCTGTGTGTGTGTAACAAAAGAATAGGAAAAACATAACATGCAAAATAAAGTGGTATATGTAAATCTGGAAAACAGGATATGGCAATGTTGTGTATAGGAATGTATGGGATGTGGGTGATATTGGGTTAATAGGAAAATGGTGTAAATACATGTGAGGGAGTATATGACAGTTCAATCAACTTAACATGTTGACTTAAGAACAAAATCAGGTTTTCAGTTTCAGAAAAAAAGAGTGTCTTAGAAGACAGTGTCTAGTGTATTAGGGAATAGGGATAGCTAGATAGGTTGGTCATGGGGTCTCAGAAATTTATAAACTGAAAACAGTTAACAATAGGAAAGGTCTCAGGTTTTTGGCAGTGACAGTCATTTAGTGTGTGTGTTGAAGTGAAATCAGGGAATGGAAAAACTCAGTTATTAATGATTGAACAAAACTGGAATCTCAGGAACCACATATTCATTACTGATATTTCAGGATACCCAAAACTGGAAAAAAAATAGTGAACCACAACACTCAAATTCGAAATCCCCATTTCAGTTAATGTTCAACAGGGAACTACATTATTAATTGTCAATTCTCAGGTTTTCAGTCTTAGAAAATCTCAGTTTTCATTTCACCAAAATCTCAGTTTTCATTTTCACCAAAATCTCAGTTTTCAATCTCTTCCTCATTCAATCCATATCAGTTTACACTAATCAATTCAGGAATTAAATGTCAAGAATCAAATTATTATATTCAATCCTAATCTAAACTCATCAGTTATCTATTGAACTCCTGGAATCACTGTTTGATTGAACAACTTATTAATATTTGAAAAAAAATGGAATCAAGGAACATCTCAACCCAATTTCGAAATTCTTCATTTCCCCTTGATAACACCAACTCAATTTCGAAACCTCATTGCAGTAAATAAATGCATAAGTACTGAATTAGCATGGTGATTTAGACATCCAAATTTTAGTTAAACTTTGACTTAAAACTCAGGAATTCCTGTCAGTTCTTAAACGATACCCAAAACTGAAACACTGCTACATGACAACCCAATTTAGAAAACCCAAAATTAAACCATGAAATTTAAACAACAGTTATATAATAATGTTTTCCCCAGGTGATCTCGTATCTAGGGTGTCTTTCGTGTCCACTAGAGTAGACACGAAGTGTCCAAGGCAAGGGGAAAACTGGATTCGAATCTAGTAGTGCACAGTTGTGCACAGGCTCGTGCAGCCATGTCATAACGAATTGGACACGACACAGAGCCTAGGACACCTCGTGCTTACTAACCTAGGTATCCTACCTATAGGACTACACATTAGGCTAGATAACACGTGTCCAAGTCATGTCAGTGTTCGATACGGAAGCCGTATCAGTGGAGATAACTGTGTGCACAGTTCGTGTATAGAATCAGTACGGGAGCAATTACTCCACAGACACGACACGAGACGACACGAGGCTCAAGGGGCATGATGTCAGTCACTGCCCCTTGGTCTGTGCCAAGTGGCAGGCCGCCATGTGGCGTGTCGTATCCACAGTGACACTCGGGTAGCAGGGCACTGCTACCATGTCTGCGTGCGTGTGTGCGTGTCCATTTTGGACACGAAGGACACCAAAACTTTGACTCAGTCCTCAGGAACATTAATATATATATTAAAAATTAATTTTCTATTTATTTAGT
This sequence comes from Iris pallida, assembly GCA_029216955.1. NCBI lineage: Eukaryota > Viridiplantae > Streptophyta > Magnoliopsida > Asparagales > Iridaceae > Iris > Iris pallida. Next base: position 3,208,164 of record JANAVB010033014.1, on the reverse strand, counting down.
TTCTGAAATTAGCACACTTAATTTCTCACAAGCATTACATCGAACACCTTTTAAAAATCACTGATACGTGTCCGATACGGACACGAAATGGACACTACCTAGTACCAAACCATTCCTACAGCTAGGGTGTACCTATATGCATACATCTATGGAATTAAAACATAATTTACTAGGGTTTCATGAGATTTACCTATTGAGATTGAATCTCAATGAAAAAGGGCAAGGATGAGGCTTCTTCTTGAACTCCAATTCACCCAAGTACTTCAAACCCTAGCTAGCAAGCCCCAACTAGCCTCCACTATGGTAGAGGGTGATGTTGCAATTGATTAGAACCAGTTTGGGCTTGATTTGGATATTAGGGAAGGAATTTTGAGGAGGAACTATTAGGGTTCTAAAGAGTTGTAAAAGAGGCAAAGGTTTTTTTTTGTTAGAGATGTTTTATAGGAAGGGGGGATCATTTGTGGCTGCCATTAGATGTGTTAGGGTTAAATTTTAGGGCTAGATGTGTGGCTAGGAGTTGTCCAACAAAATTCAGGCCTTCCTATTGGTTCAACTTGTCATGGCTACCTTTATTACAAATATCTTAGGGTTAAATATCTTACCTACAAATATCTAGATATTAGTAATTATGACATGATTAAGTTAACCTAATCAATCAAGGCTAATCTAGATTAGGCTAAGTTTCTAGGTCAAGTCTCAACTTAACATTTAACACATATTTAATTAATGGAAAAAACAAAATCACCAAAAAGTCAAAATGACCAAAATACCCTCAAACCTAAAATATGGTAGTGACAATTCATTAGATCCATGAAGACGGCAGGGGCATTTGTCAGACCGAACGACATTACCAAGAACTCGTAGTGGCCATAACGAGTGCGAAAGGCAGACTTCGGTACGTCATCTGGCTTGACTTTGAGTTGGTGATAACCCGATCGTAGATCAATCTTCGAAAACACCGTTGCACCCTGGAGCTGGTCGAACAAGTCATCGTTGCGGGGCAGGGGGTATTTGTTTCGGACGGTGGCTTTATTTAATTCCCGATAGTCGATGGAGAGTCGCATCGATCCATCCTTCTTCTTTACGAACAGTACGGGCGCACCCCACGGCGAGACACTCGGACGGATAAACCCTCTGTCAAGCAATTCCTGAAGTTGTGCCTTCAATTCTTTCAATTCTACAGGGGCCATTCTGTACGGAGCCTTTGAGATCGGCCGGGTGTCGAGGAATGTGTCGATGGTGAACTCTATTTCTCGATCGGGCGGCATGCCTGGTAGCTCGTCCGGGAATACGTCGAGGAATTCTGCCACAACGTTGGCCTGACCTGCGTTTGCACCATCCTGTCGCATGTCTTGAACGGAAGCTAGATAGCCTTCGCACCCGGAATACAGCATCCGTCGAGCAGATATTGCGGATGTCACCATGCAGGTCGGTGATGCCTCACCATACGAGTAGCAGAATTCAGGCACTCCAGGCATACAGAATGTGACCTTCTTTTCAGCACAGTCTATGGTTGCGTTGCACGGCCTGAGCCAATCCATTCCTAGAATGATGTCAAAGTCCTTCATGTCTAGGACTATCACATCCAGACCGATCTTTTGACCGCCGATACAGATAATCCCGTCGGCACAAGCTAAGTTTGTGAGAATTGGTGTGCCCGAAGGCGTGCTTACGCTAAGGTCGAGATCTAATAATATTACAGGAAATTTGTGCTCGGCGGCAAAGTCCGCCGATATAAAACTATGTGAAGCGCCTGAATCAAATAACACACGAGCAGGCACATTATTGAATTTTAGTATACCTGACACTACGGTATCTGACGCCAGCGCTTCGTCTCGAGTCATGGCGTAGACGCGGCCCTGAGTGTTGGGGCGATGATCTCGGCCATTTTGCGGTGCTGGTTTAGTGGGCAGAGGTGGTCGAGGCGCCTGTCCTCGATTCTCTTGACGGTGTTGTTGTGGCGGGGCGTTACGATTCCAAATCCGGGGGCAATCTCGTTTTTGGTGGTTCCTTGCTCCGTAGTTGAAGCACCCTCCTTCGAGGACATGGCAATCGTTGGCATGGTGACCGAAGTTTTGACATTTGGCACAAGGAAATAGTGGGGTTCGTCCCTGGTAACCGCCGTGGTTCGGACGCTTTGAAGTATGATTGTTGCCTCCCGTATAGCTAGGACGTTTGTGATTGGAGTGGCGCACAACGTCGTCAGCACCGGAAGGATGCAGGTTCTCAAGACGGAGTGCGTGATTCAGAGCCTCGCCCACGGTCTTGTACTTCGGGACCCCGACATGCGCACCGATAGAGGGTCGCAGACCCACTTTGAACCGTCGCACACGGCACTCTTCAATAGGTAGAAACTGGCCAGCAAACTTAGACAACTTGTTGAATTCTGCGGCGTACTGTTCCACTGTCCGGCTCCTTTGCTTCAACTGTATGAATTCATTCTCCTTCGCTTGACGAACGACTAACGAAAGGTACTGGACTTCGAAAGCTTTGCGGAACGTGGCCTAAGAGATCGGCGCAGTGTTGTTGTCCGGTCGGATCGCTCGCTTGCGCACAGCCCACCAGTCGTGCGCGTTCAACCGAAGTTAAAATTGTGTGCAAGCGACTTGCTACGATTCTTCAATGCCGAGAAGCTTGAAGTGATCTTCCAGCTCTTCCAACCAGTCGATCGCTATGGAAGGGCCTTCGATACCGCTGAAGGAAGTACGGCACGCCTTCTTGAATTCGGACACTTCAAAGTTGTACTTTTTCGGTGCCGCTGGTTGACGCTCGGGATCGTCCGTGTCGACATCAATGGGTTGGATCACCGGCACGGTGACGGTAGGCGTAGTCATAGAATTCCTGTTGGCCGCCATTGTCTGGACGATCTGCTGCAGGATATCTAGCTGCTTTTGCTGAAGTTTGGCATGTGCATCAAAGCGAGCTTCGAACTGGGCCTGTTGTTCCTCTACTTGTTGATGTCGGTTCTCGGACTGGTTTCGTTGCGCCTCCATCATGCGCAGCATCCTTTCGATGGTATCGTTAGAAGGTCCGGCCCGCGGACGATGCGAACTACTAGAGCCGCTTGAAGCGCTCTGTTCTTGCTCGGCCGTGGGTTCCGTCACTTCTGCGATACGAAGGCAAACGCATCAGTCACAAAATATTACAGACTCATTGTATGGAACAACTTATCTTATCGATGCGAGGTCAAAGGATATAAAGCCGTGCTCTGATACCATTATGTCACGCTCCGATTTTGTAGAATCGATAGCCGTCCCCCGGGCGTGATGCCGTGCGAACCTAAGTTGCGATCACACAAGGCATAGTCATAAGGTTATCCGAAACACAGCATCAAGTTAGAGTACGCAGAGAAATTGAATGACACATTTGAAATAGAAATAGACTTTTTCATTGATGATAATAAAACTTTATGTAGACTCCTTTACAATCATTGCCGCACGGGCTACAATATGACTCGACTTACAAAATGAACGCCGATGAGATAGTCGTTCCATACATTACATCCCTTTTTACAAGCAAAAATTATTACATATTTCCACTTGCTATCAAGGCAAGTCGAGACGTCATCTTCTTTTGGATTGAGTGCGGGTCTTCTTCAAAAGGAATCCAGTAACAAGCCTTTATACGCGGACGAGGCTTCAAAAGGGTTCACTTCGCCTTGAGCTTTCAAGTGGCACGCCCTTCGTAGTTCGGGGTACCTGCGTAGAGAGCGAGGATCAGTACATTACACTTTGTACTGGTGCGTAGCTATTTAAGTTCCAAGCTCTCATTTGGTTGAAGAGTTTAATTGACTTAAAGTATGAATGTTTCTAACCATCCTAATGAATTGCAAACAAGCATATGACAAGCATAGTGAAATTTACGTTGAAACTTACCGACGGCGGCCCGTGCCGCGCCTTATGAAACTTACCATGTTCTTCCCTGTCAATTGTTATCATTTCCATACCAAGTGCAATTATTTCGTGTGTTAGTCACTGACATCACAAGCCATCCTGGACTATAGCTTTGTTAGCCGGGGCCCTTGCAGCGCAAGTAGAAAGCCCCGCTGTAAGTCCCCGCTTAACCCATGCTATCATCCAGCACAGCTATACCATGTTTCCTCCTAGGCCGAGTCGGTCCCGTGGCCCCGGGTAGTCGCTCGAGGAAACTCTCTCCTTATCGACAAGTTGTCCAATGACCGAGTTAAGACAACATTTAGTTATTAAGGCCTAGCCTACTTTCTCTCTTTGAAACTTGATCATTTTACCGTATCCGTGCCCTTGCTTTTATTCTTTCATCCGCAACAACACTATCGATTTACTTAAGAAGGGGGTCGAGAAGAGAAGGGTCAGCCACTCACCTTGAGTTTACTTCGGCGAGAGAACTTGTTGGTCGTGCTAGACGTCGTCTACGCGATTACCTGAAATCGCACAAGCAACCGATTAGAACACTGTATTATTCAAGGAGTTCGATAGGAAATGCGAGTTCGAAATACAGGCCATGAAAACTATCGAAAACATTCACGAAAACGCATTCAGGAAATAAAGCCAAAACCAACGCAAGCGGCGTGAAAAGCAGAGCAATGAGAGGTCTCTCCCGACTCAGTCGCAGAGTCAATCCTCGAGGCGCAACCCGCCGAATATGGGACTTGGTTCCGAAGAAGACATTCCATAACGAGGAATGGATCTTAATTCAACCGTTCCCGTTCTATCGACTCGGCCGATCCCGACCTATCGGTCCCGACCGAATCGATAGCGACAATGTTCCTTTCTCGCGTACCCCGTGGACAGAGTACGGGGCACGATGTAGGGATGGGGCACTATACTAACTGTGATTGAGTAACTCCAATCATAACCTAGAACCTACATCCTAATACCAGACTCATAATTAGTACTCTAAGTTGAGTACCATTAAGAAATCGCACTAGTTGTGACTCAGACCTGCATGGGCCACCATAAAAACGTGTCATGACCTGCACCCTGTTTAGGGGCACGAACACGTGGGTACGTCCAGCCTATGCCGCAGCATCAACGGTAGAACGCTGTAAAGGTCATCTAAAACATACAATATCTAAGACACAATAATATAACCTGTCACCTCCGTACGGAGGAATATAATCACCATTCAATCACATAAATCTAAGGAAGATAAGAACGATGATAAAGATAAGGATAAAGATGAAGTAAATAGTCTGAACACAAGATCCCAAATAAATACTACAAGCCTCAAAGTATCAAGCTGGAATATAGTCCAGACAAAATCTAGCTAAACTAAGTCACTACAGGCGGTGTGTCCTCTACGAGCACCGGGTCCATAGGTTGGTCCTGGTCGTAGGCTACATTTATACCAAACCCGTAGTAGGTCGGGCAATCTGTATCTAAATCCTCTGAAAAACAACGGGGGTTATCCTGTCAGGATATGAGCAAGTACAAACACCAACATCAGTTCCATGTGAATTGATAAATACTATAAGAGACAATTATAATAAAATAAATGATGAATGTCAAAACTGGAAGTAAAACTGTATAAAAGAACTGAATAGCATATCCTGGGTGAGATGTAATATAAAGCTAGAATAAGCAGTAAATATAATCTGATGTACGATGTAAACCTATAAAGTAAGTGCCATGAGATATTAGAGCGTTATGTGATCGGCTTGGGTCAAGATCAGGCTGATCCATTTGACCAGCTATGCACATGTAGTATAATAGTATAGGGATTAGGCCGACCAAAATGGAAAGCTATGCACAAGTAGTATAAGGTCAGGCTACACCCTACATGTGGTGAGGGTGGAGCTATGCACAAATAATAAACAAGTAAGGGTAATGATCACATAACCTCTAATAACTCCCTATCCCCGAGTAGTATAATGACTCCAGACATGACACATCATAACACAGGATTCGAAGAGCAGGGGGCCAGCCCACTCCTAAATCGGTGTCTATACAAGTACAAGAAACAATATCGAACAATGTACTTATATATCAGGTAAACCAGGAATGATATCTCATGACGAGATTCACGTATACTAGTCCGTGTATCCTCATGTCGAGAATCAAGTATAACACTACAACTAAATCAGATATAGTAGATATCAAAGCAATAAAAACTATCAGAGAATGTACTTGCCTGCTGTCCTGAGCTGAGAAAATCAAACTACAAACCACTCAATGAGCCACGAATGGTCAACTCGCACAACAGTCTCCTAATACTGAAACATACATTACCAATGTTCTCAGAACGGTCAAATTAGCTAGAAATACCTACCCATAAGTTCAATTCTGGACACAGTAGTAAAATGTTAATTTTGGGTTAAAACGGTGTCCGCCGTTGGACTCGCTTTGCACCGAAAAGTATGCAAGAACCTACGATATTTAAAGTCATTAAACTACATGTTTACAGGTCCGGTTTGATGAGATGAACCCAATCGTATGTCCAAAGTAAGATTTCGGTGGGCCGTGCACAAATTTGCCCGTCGGATCGGGTCGCGGGCTCGCCAAAATAGCGTTCCGGTCGACCTTCTCAGATTCTGACCAAACTTGGCATACAGGACCAGAAAAATGATACGGTCCTGTTGGCGTAAGTTTTGTCTTGATATGACGAGCGTGCACAAAGTAATTGACAAATTTGCAAAAAGGCCGATACGTTAAATTTCGACGGATACGCATCAAATTCGTCGCGCACATGCGACCAATTTGAATTCCGTCAAATCCCACACATCCGCGAAGTCGATACGCATCTTTCATGCTTTTGATTTGCGACCACGTCGTCCGAATTGACGGGACGGACGGCGTATCGGGATAATTTTTCTAAAATTTTAGTTTTTGAAAACAATTTTTTCTTAATCTTCACAAACCAATAACTTTCTGTATAAAACATGAAAATTAAATCTACAAGAAGGGTTTTGATCTCCTATATGTTATCTACAAGTTTCTTTAGAAGGTTTTCCAAAGTTAGCAATATTCTGGCCGCAAATCGACCGTAAACATAGAGTTTCGGGACATTTTCTAAACCCAAAAAATCGAGTTTTTTTTCGATTTTGGAATTCGTTTTTCATCGCACATGATACGAATCGGCACGAACTATTTGAGGGGAATTAAAGGTCTATAGGTTAGGATCATACCGGAAGAAATGGCTCGAAAATTGATCGAGCGAGCGCGGCAAAACGTCGCTCCGAAGTCGGCTCTGCAGTGCTCGCTGCTGCTGTCAAACACGCATGTGCGCACGTGTTTTGGCCACCGTCAGCGGCTCCGGCGGTCGTGGTGGCGGTGCTAGGTCGTCGGGAAGGCGGGGAGGTGTGTGGCTAGGGTCTGGGTTAGGGTTTCAATAAAAAACTCTCTCTCTCCCTCTCTCTCGAAATTATATATAAAAGGGGGTTGTGTGTTGGGTTCGGGTATGGAAAGGCTCGGTTTGGGCTACACTTGTGTGGGGGCTTGGTTTGGGTTGGTATAGCTGCTGCTTCCGTCGATGGATACGTGTGTGTGTGTGTGTGCTTACGCTTTATTCTTTTTTTTTTCTTTTTCTTTATTCCTTTCTTTCTTTCTTTCTTTCTTTATTTAAGTATGTAATATATCAATGTATATATATATATATATATATATATATATATATATATATATATAAATATATATATATATGTATATATATATATGTATTTTTTTTTGTATATATATATGTATATATATGTATATGTATATACAAAAAATATATATATATATATATATATATATATGTATATATATATATATATATATATGTATATATATATATATATATATATATATATAAAAAAAAAAAAAAAAAAAAAAATATATATATATATATATATATATATATATATATATATATATATATATATATATATATATATATATTGATATATAATCATTGCCTCATGAGCTCCCTTGCCCAGCGCTCCCCCGCTAGCGAGGGAATCCCCTCCGGCCCCACCTAGGCCGGCGGTCGCCCGCCTAGTCGTCCTCCTTTCTTCCTCCTCGCATGGCGGCCCCCCTCCGGGTCCGGCCTTGCGACCCACCTCCCGACCTCCTTGTCATCCTAGGCCTGCAGCCCCTGCCCCCCGTTCCCCGACCGCCTTCCCCCTCGGCTCGCCTGGCTCCTCCTCCTCCCCTCGTCTCCTTCGTGCCCTCCGGTCTCCCCTGGTCACCCTCCCCCTCGGTTGTCGTGGCTCCCCCCTCCAGGATCCCACCGTGCCCTCGGCTTCTCCTTTCGTCGCCCTAGCCGAGGTGCAGTCCGTTTTTGCCCTGTTACGGCGCGACGGGCGGCGCCCCACCACCGCCTCCACTTCTCCGGGGGAGGCTGCTGCCTCCAGCCTGTTCTTCTTCCCGCCCTCCTCGTGACTGGAGTTCGAGGGGAAGTTCCCACATTCGAATTCAAATTTTGAACTTTCCGTTCATTCTCCTTGCAGCACTTTCTCGAGGCCGGGGGACGTGCAGCTATGCGCTTCTCTGCTTGTGGGTGCATATGATCGCCCTTCCTCGCTGGGCGCATATGGAGGCCCACCCCCTGTTGGCATATTTGCCCTCCTCGCCTTTGTGGGCGCTTATGGCGTCCCCCCACCTGCCTATGCGGGTGCATATGTCCCTTCTCTTCTGGGCGCATATGACCGCCATTCCTCAGCGGGCGCATATGACGGCCCTCCTCCAGCCTCTGCGGTGCATATGGCAGCCCCCCTCCAGTCTCATCTACCTCAGTAGGCGCATATGGCAGCCCCTCTTCTGTCTCTAGCCTCTGCAGGCGCATATGTCGCCCCAGCCCCTGTTGGCACTTTCTGCGTCGAACCACCTATGAGCGCATATGGCCGTCCAGCCTCTTGGGGCGCTTTCGGCAGCCCTACCCCTATTGGTGCTTATAATCTCAACCTTTTCGGGGGCGCATCCCCTCAGGCAGCTGACGCCCCTGCTTGTGTCACCGCCAGCTGCTGCCACCCCCCACCCTCTCCTCCGTCCACTTCATCCCTTCTCCCCCTGTCCATCCTCCTCCCTCATCTTCGCAGTCTGATGCGAGAGGTTCTAGCGCCCAGCTCGGAGCCCCTCCCAGCCTCGCTGCTGTCCAGCCTTGTTCGGTCCTTCCTCCAGCCACGATCGATCTCACCGGCCATGTCGCGCCCTTTAGCGCCCCTACCGTGGTTTCCTTCCCCTCCTCCTCTGTTCGTTCTCTCCCTAACGACCTCATCGCTCTCATCCCCAGCTTAGAGCTGGCCTCCCGGCCGGCAGTAACACCGTCCTTCCCATCCCCCTTAGTGCGGCCCGTCCCCGGCATGGCCCAGGGTCACCATCCTTCGTCAGGTCCTCCGATGCCTTCCTTCGCCGACAAGCTTCGTCCGGACGGGGCATCTAAGCAGAGACTCCTATTCCCTGACGTCCTCCTCTCCGATGTTGAGTATTCGCTGACATCTTCCGTGCCTACTGTACCCTTCTCTGACCCGACCTTCCTGGCAACCTCCTTCCCCCACTCCTTCGTTCTTAAATTCTCCTCAGGCTGCCCTAAACTCTCTCGGGTTCAGGAGGTTATTACCAGTTGGCGTCTCTCTGTAGTATACAAGATGGCACCCCTTGACCCTAGGCATATTATGCTCCATCACTCCTCCGATCTTGACCATAGGACCGTGTGTTCCAAAGGCACCAGTAGGGTTGACTCCCACCAGATGAAGATAATCAAGTGGTCAGCGAGCTTTAACACTAAGGATGACTCAGCGACGGTTGCTGCCTGGGTGACCCTTCCCAACCTTTTCCTCATTTGTTTCATACCAGCGGCTCTTAGGTTGATATCCAACTCATTTGGGACATATGTGGTCACTGCAGCAGAAACCAACAACCTAACCAAAGCCCACTACGCCAAGATATGTGTGAAACTCGACCTCACCTTCGAGCCCCCCAATTACATCATCATTAAACTTGGCAACCAGACTCACATCCAGCAAATCGTCTACGATAATCACATTATTTTCTGCTCACACTGTCATTTACGCGGTCACCTCTCAAAGTATTGTTTTTATCTTCATCTAGAGCTCAAGAAGAAACCAGTACGAAAAGAATCCCACCCCAATGAAGGTAAGTATCAATCGCCTGCCCAATCCCCCTGCTTCCACTACCGAACTTCTACACCAGATTTAACTCCAGCGAAGGCAAAACAGGCAGAGGCACCTCCCCAGACAAAGTGCTGGTCCCCTACCACCCACCAACTCTACCCCTCTCCAACTAGTTTAACGCCCTCGTCTCGAAAGCGACCGATCCCCCAAGGAGATCGCTTTCCTTGAAGACTCTCTCGCGGCCCTCGGACCGGACTCTGAGGACATCAGCGACCTTCTCGGAGGCCACAGAGGAGACCCTCCAAGAACTCCGACATGCCACAGACCATCCTGCCGTCGTTCATCCATCCCACGGAGTTGCCGTCGAAGATGCCCTTACTATTCTAGGGCCAGAGCAGGCCCTTAGAGGACTACATGTCCTCGCTGCAGGATTCGCCCTCCAGTCGGAAGGAGACCAGATTGGCAATACTGTCGACACCCTTCTCATCCCTTCTGAGGAACTGGTACTGGATTCTGTAGGAGAAATAGTCGAATCCTCCGAAGACACCCTCCTCAACCCCCCCGAGGAATCCATCCTCGACACTTCTACCTCGAAGGCGGGAGAGACAACCACCACAATCAGGAAATCAGAAAAGAAAGAAGCCGCAGAGTTTCCGGCCATGCACACCACATCCGCAACCAAAAGGACAAACCAACCCCCCAACTCCATTAATGCTCAACATCCTCTCCTGGAATGTCCGTGGTCTGGCGAACAAACCAACAAAGAGGAGCATAACCAGCCTTAAGAAGACTCACAAGATTGACATATTGATCATCCTTGAACCCAAAATCCCCAACAAGAGACTCAAATCTATTCAGCTGCAATTAGGCTTTTCTATGGCCATTGCCGGCAGAAACGACATTTGGATCCTCTGCTCAAAGGACGTCAACATCGGAGTCATTCAGGACTCCAGGCAGGCCCTCTCTTGCTGGATGGAACACCTTTTGATTCCCAAGCGCGCTATTCTGTCCGCGGTCCATGGTAGCTGTGACATCGCTGATCACAAATACCTCTGGAACGACCTCCTGGACATCCACCTTTACCACATCAACCTCCATTGGCTTTATATTGGGGACTTTAACGCTATCACATGTAGAGAAGAGAAGACCGACGGCCGCCCTCTCCCTCATTCTGCCATGCAAGACTTTAACAACTTCATCTTTAACTCCCACCTCTCCCCCTTCCGTTCACCGATAATGCCTTCACCTGGTGCAACATGCAGGAAGGCGACCGCCGGCAATACTTCCTCTTTGACAGGGCCCTAACCAACGCCCACTGGCACAGAATGGGAACCACCACTAAGCTTTCTCACCTCAATGCCATAGAATCTGACCACGCCCCCTGCTAGTTGAAATTACTAGCATATCCGGCCAGTCCAAAAAGAGTTTTCGCTTTCTGGACTTCTGGAGCGAGCACCCCCAATTCAAAGGCGTCGTCACGCTTGGAATCGTACGGACTCCTCCGAACCTCTCACTCGGTAGCCAACAAGCTCAAGGCTACGAGGAAAGCCCTAGCGGTCTGGAGCAAGCAGGCATATGGGGACATTTTTTAGGCTATCCGTGAGGCGGAGGATGACGTTACTCGTGCCGAAGTCAGGTTCGTGACCGACAGATCGCCTGCTGCCAGGAACGCCCTTAACCTTACCAAAGCTATCTTCAAATTTTGGCTGAAAGTTGAGACAGATTTTTAGAAGCAGAAAGCGAGGCTTAAATGGGACAGCGAGGGGAAAAAAACTCGAGTTACTTCTACGCCTGCATCAATGGTCGCAGACAGAAACTCACCCTCCATCAGATAGCCGACGAAATCGAAAACATTATCAAAGATCAAAAGGTTATCCAAGTGGCAGCCGCGAAGTTCTATTGCCAGCTGTTCTCCAAAGAAACGGTTCTCAGAGATAACACTTTTCTGGAAGAGATACCCCACCTTATTAGCGATATCGACAACATCCGGCTAGAACAACCTCCTACCGAGCAAGAGGTGAAAGACGCCGTTTGGGCCCTTGACGAACACAGTGTGCCCGGACCTGATGGGTTTTCGGGGGTATTTTTTCGCACATGCTGGGATATCATCAAGGTGGATATCCACAAAGTGGTCTCTGCATTCTTCCAGGGAGCGACTTACCCCAGATCCATCTCGAGCACCAATCTGATCCTCATCCCGAAGAAAGATAACCAGAGACATTCCTCAATTTCTGTCCTATCCGTCTTTGCACCTTTACCAACAAGATCATTTCCAAGATCATCGCCTCTCGCATGTCAGATCTTCTACCCAAGATCATCTCTGAGGGGCAGAGTGGCTTTGTCCGTGGTAGAAATATCCAGGATAACATCATGTTAGCTCAAGAGTTAATCACCTGCATGAAGCTCCCAACAAGATGGGGCAACATAGCTATCAAATTGGACATGGAGAAAGCTTATGACAGGCTGGATTGGCAATTCATGATCTGGGTTTTCAGAGCTTTCGGATTTTTTTGAAATTTGGACCAACATCGTATGGAGATCGATCAACAACTCGTAGTTTTTAATGGTTTTCAACAGTCAGGCCGACGACTTCTTCAAATCGAGTCACGGGGTCAGGCAAAGAGATCCTCTTTCTTCTACCATCTTCATCATTGTGACGGATGCCTTAAGCAGAAACCTTAATAAGATGGCTTGCACTCCTAACTTCTAGCACTATCATACTGTCAGCGGCTGCCCGATCATCACCTACCTGGCATTCACAGACGATATCCTCATATTCTCTTCCGAGGACGTCGAGTCGGTGGACGTAGTCCACAACACGCTTCAGAGATACGCCAGGTGCTCGAGCCAGAAGGTCAACCCGGATAAAAGTGTTATCTACGCCCACCACAATATCAAGAGAGAGCACACGGCTAACCTCTCCAACACCACCTCCTTCCCCATCAAACATCTACCGTTCCACTACCTAGGATGTCCCCTCGTCTGTGGTAAATCCAACGTCGGCATTTTTCAGGAGCTGATCAACCGTATCAGAAAAAACTTGAGGGATGGCATAATGCTACCCTATCCCCAGGTGGCAAGATGATCCTCATCAAATATGTCCTCACCTCCATACCCATTTACACTCTGGCTGCGTGCTCACCCTCCAAGATAGTGCTCTCTTCGATCGAAAGCATCTTTAGCAACTTCATTTGGGGGCATAGTGGCGGCAACGACAAGCATCATTGGGATAGTTGGGATACCATGGCACGTCCTACCGGGGAGGGAGGCTTGGGATTCACCAAACTTTCTTACATCATTAAAGCCTTCTCGATGAAACTGTGGTAGAAGCTCCGCATGAGTCTGAACTTATGGACCAGGTTCATGAAGGCCAGATACTTCAAGCACATCCACCTGTCGATGGCCATCTCTTACAGCAGATCCTCTGCGGCTTGGCGACGCATTCTCATCGGGCGTTCTTTTGTCGAACCCGTAATGTGCCTCCAGGTGGGAGACGGTGAGTCCTCGCTATTTCTCGAACGTTGGGTTGGAGACACCTTGCTTCCCAACCTTGCAGCAGCCCCTAGGAACTACAAGATCAAGAATATGTGGGACCCCACTGATAACAACTGGAATTGGAACAAGGTCCGAGATTGGGCCGAGCCTGAGGCAGTAGAGTGCATCCGCCGTTGCGGATCGACGATCGACAACGCCGCAGATGAGCTTCGGTGGTCGGTCGAAGCTACAGGATCCTTCTCGGTCAGATCGGCCAAAAGAGTGGTCCAAGGAACTGCGGCGCCTTCTCCTACCATTGCATCCTTCTAGCAGATATACATACTCAAGAAGTGGTCCTTCCTTATTTGGAGAGCCCTTCGCAAGATCCTGCTGTCACGACCCGCACCCACTGTTAGGGTACGAGAACGTAACAACGCCCAGCCTACGCCGCAGTGTCGGCGGAAGAACGCTGTCCTAGGTCACATCATCAAACAATATAATGCTAAGCAGATACAGTCTCAATCACATTTAAGGTAAAGCATGATAAGGTTAGATAAAACATAAAATCCAAAGAGATACGGGAGATAGAAGTCTAAGTGTCTAAGATACAAAAACCCAGAAATATATATCAAAACTCAAATACAGTAATCCACAAAGTAAATACAACTCCAGACAAATGAAATAACTATCTAAACAACCTCTAAGGTGTCTCCTCTAGGCTAGCAGGCAACCTCCAAGCTATCTGTAAAATTTATCAACAGGTCTAGTCAGGACAGGAACGAGCACATCTCATCTAGAAAACCCAAGTAAATGACAGAGAACTATAAAGCAGTTATAGGCAGTTGTATTGATGAAAATGGCAGTTTATATTCAGGTGATGGTAAGAAAGACAGATAAGGTGCAAGGAAAGTAAATAACTAAACAAGAGAAGAATCATAGCAATGAAGTCTGTAAAAATAGAACTAGCTGAACTAGGGTAATATGATATGAAGTCCAGACAACAATGTAGACCAGTGTAACTCTAATGTAAGTCCAGTACTAGATGAATCTAATACAAGATGAATCCAGTAAGGGACGATTCCAGTTATAGTGATCAATGATTCCAGGGTGAGTCCAGCCTATACTCTAACAGTGTGTTTTAAAATACCGAGATCGACATGTAAACGGCTGTGGGTAATTCGGCACACCTCTCACTGATCAGGCGAGAGATGGCCATCATTCCAGTAGATTCCAGTAGGGGTGATTCCAGTAATGGGGTATGTCTACATGTCTTACTCTAGTATTTCCCCTCCTAGTAAGTGAATCCAGAATTTTGACACAATGATTCAAGATGAGTCCAGCCAAAATATAATGATACCAGTAAATGATTCCAGTAAATAATTCCAGTAATGATTCTGTTGGCCCAATGATTGTATCATATTTTTTAATATGGTTAATCTGTTAAGTTTAGCATTTCATTATCACTAATCTTCATACTATCACTATAGCATTTCTACTTATACTTATATCTTTGGTGATATGTGCCCATTGGTTTACATCTTAGTGATATGAGCTTATCTATCTTAAATTTAATTGGGTTGCCAAAATCAAAACTATATTTTTGATTGTGGTCATTCAATTAAGTTTAATCATTATGATATCACTAACATTTATGCCATCACCTTAGCACTTATACTTAAACTTGCATAGTCCTAATGTGCTTTAATTTATCATACTTGCTACTATGTATATTGCTTTGTTCGTCTAACATGTACATGCAGAAAAGCAATAAGCAAGATCAATGTGGACATATGCAATGAAGAAATCATGGTGGACCAAAGAAGATGGATCCCACAAGATTTCTCTGAACCACCCGACGACATCTCTGGAGCCACGCACCGGGGGTTCCGCTGCCCGGTCAGCGGACGGGGGTCGAGGGGGCAGCGCCCCTCGTCGAGGGTTCGGGGGCGAAGCCCCCAAAAGGTATTCAGTTTTTACAAACTGGATATCTTTGGACAGCTGCCGCCAAGGGAAAAAGCCAGCACCTATCAAAGGAAGAAGCCAAGCCATGCCATCATCATTTCAAGACTCTGAAGAAGCCTGTACCTGCCTAAGTTTATCTGGAGTCTGTGATGAGTCTTAGGAATTATTGTAAACACAAGAAATGGATGGCAAAATCGAAAGCTAGGACAGAAATAAGCCCAGGATCATTTTTGGTGGAAAAACGGCATACCGACGGTATACCGGTGTATACCGACGGTATACCGGTTTTTGTTCACAGAAAGTTTCTGTTTACAAAACCGGCATACCGACGGCATACCGGTCCATACCGACGGTATACCGCTTCCGAAACGTTGAAATTCCAACGGTCGGATTTCCAGCCATTAATGATCCTAACGGCTATATTTCTAGCCGTTGAAATCCCAGACCGGTATACCGCCGGTATGCCGGATCATACCGGCGGTATGCCGGTTCGTGACTGAAAAGTTGCCTTTGGCTTCTTTTCAAGCTTTGGTTATAAATAGCCTTGAACCCCTTCATTCAAGGTTGATGCTTTGAGCCTAAAAATTCCTAAACCACCAAAGCTTATCCACATACAACTCTACAAAGCTTTTATTTGCCATCCATAAATTGTGTTAGAGTTATTGAGTTGAAAAGTGAGATCTTCATCCTATTCTATAAGGAGATCAAAACCTATTATGAAAGGTTGAAGTTGGAGAGTCTTCGTATCCAAACTCTCGGTTGAAGTTGGGGAGTCTTCGTATCCAAACTCTCGGTTGAAGTCGGAGAGCCCTTCGGATTAAAGCTCTTGTGTAAGAAGTTGGCGAGTTCTTCGGATCCAAACTCGTGTGTAACTATTTGTTTAAATAGTGGATTAAAGCCGGAGAGAGTTCCGGGACTGGACTGCCTCTTAGGAGGATACCAGGATATATCG
The DNA here is from genome assembly GCA_029216955.1 of Iris pallida. NCBI lineage: Eukaryota > Viridiplantae > Streptophyta > Magnoliopsida > Asparagales > Iridaceae > Iris > Iris pallida. Next base: position 3,191,749 of record JANAVB010033014.1, on the reverse strand, counting down.
GGTGTCGGTATTGTGTTTGCTTCTTCTCTTGCACTTATATTTTTAAATTGCCAATTAGCTTGTGCTAAGTGCTTGTTTAGTTAGCTTGACCCTATTCACCCCCTCTAGGGTTCCTACAATTGGTATCAGAGCAAGGACTCTATTGTTAGGCTTAACATCCTTAGAGTAGATCCTTGTTAATTTTTCTATGGCATCGTATTCCTCCTCCTCCGATAAAGAGGGTTTTACTTCTAGTAGCATAGACAATCATGTTTCTTCTAAATGCAAGAAATGCTCTAAGTGGAAAGCCATGGCTAAACAATCCTTAGAGATTCTTGACAACCTTCATTATACAAATGAAGAATTTTCTAAAAGGGTTGCTCATTTAGAAGAAGCTAATGAGTTATTGAGAAATGAAAACAATATTTTATTATCTAGACTTGATTCTCAAAACTCATCTTGTGTTTCTTTAAAGAGTTTGAATGAGGCTTTAATTTTGAAAATCAAATCTCTTTCCTCATCAATAGAAGATCTTAAGAGGCAAACTCTTGAGCTAAATCATTTGCATGATTCTTCTATTGACACTTTAAAGAAACAAAATGATGATTTTATTTCTAGAATTGTTTTATTTGAAAAAGAGAATAATGCTTTAAATGTTAAATTTGATTCTCTTACTTGTATGCATGATAATTTGATATTAGAACATGATATTCTTAAGACCAAATCCATGCATGCTCACTCTAGAGACATTCATCATTCTAGTATGTCACATGTTCATAACCATGCTCATTCTGATACATGTGCACACACTAGCATTAGATGCTTCTATTGCTCTCGTATTGGACACATGAGCTTTACATGCCCTATTCGTAGGACCTTCACTACCAATGCTAGAGTAAGTGCTATATGGGTCCCTAAAGCTAATAAATGTGGATCCAAGTTTCTTTGGATACCAAAGTCTTTATCTAATGTTGTAGGTGAAGCTTCTTGTATCGGGACATAGCACCGAGGAGCGTGTTGGTGGTTGCAAAGCTCAAAGGTCATCTTCCAAGCAATTGCACCAACACAAGCGTGGCCACTAGAGCCACTTTGGTAACATGCTAAACGATTCTCTTTAAATTATTTATATTTGTAGAATCTAGCATGTTTCTCTTGATGTCTTGCTACTAGCTCACATTGATGTCTTTTAGTTGTCTCTTATATAAATCAATGTGAGATTTAATACTAGCATGCTTAGTTAATTTTCTTATTAATTCTTTTATCTAGCATGACTAGTTACTCGGCTTAAATGATTAGTTCACACTATGTAGTTTATCACTCATTTTCTATTAAGTGTGACACATTTGATTTATGCATGCTTGTTATTCTTGATCTCTATTTTATGAAGCATGCATATCACTCTAGTCCATAGGAGCTTGTTTTTGATTTGAGTTAATATGATTTTAACTCTCCGTCTTTAAAGTTTTTGAAATAGTTACTTCCTGCCGGTTTGTTTTTAGTATGTAACATTTACTTTAAATCGGTATTTTGTGAATATTTATGTTTAGCACAAGCTTCTTATCACTTGACAAGTATTCCCTTATACTTCCATTTTAATCTTGTGCTTACATAATATATTTATTATTGATTCTCATACTTTATCTTGATTATCTTCTTGAGAATCAATTATGTCTTTGCCTAATGAAGGTTATTTATACTTGCTTTTGAATTTGTGATAGTTTTTCAAATATTCATTAAGGATACATGACTATATTCATTAAATTTCTATTTACATGTAGATCATGTATTTCTTATGTTTATATATTTTTTGTATAAATATCTTTATGTGGGCATATGATTTAAGCTAAAGTTTTATATTGACTTGAAGAGTATTTAAAATATACTTTTTACCTTCAAACTTGTGCTTATCTCATACCTTAGCTATTGATTCCTTTGACCATATTTATTCTTCTTGAATCAATTAGCTTCTTCCTTAAAGTCTTCATTTGATGATATCTTCTTGACTTTTTGGTTGGCATTATGGATACATGTTCTTAATTGGTTTTTGATCTTTTCATGTATGCCTATTCGTGATATATATAGTTTCATATATATTAGTGATTCCTAACTTTTGATATTTATTTGTTTTATACCTTTAAGTTAGGATGTTGAGAGAGAATATTTGTTTATGCCTTGCACTTGACTATTTATGGAAGTTCTTTTAAGAATCACATGGTTTTGTGTTTTGTCTTGTTTTTATATTTACCTCTATTTTTAGTGCACATTTTCAAATCGATATCTTCTATATATTTACTATGGTGTACTATGAAAGCTCTTTGAAAAATATACTTCTTGATATCTTTAGCATTTAGCTTTCTTGATCTTAATGATCTTTCTTTGCTCATTCCTTGGGTTTATACTTTTTTTTGAATTATTGTTGCCCAATAGTTTTTGTAGCACATGAGAATACTTGTAATTGTTACATCATATTTCTCATGACTTTAGCTACTATGGTTTGAGCTTTTATGTTGAGATTTTCCCATTTCTAGAGAATACACTTATTTCATAATGGCTATAATATTTTGCATTCTCTAGATCGATCTATTATTTTATTATCTTGGGTTAATCTCAATACTTGGCAAAAAGATTTACTTTATTACATTTTTATGAATATCTCTTTTGGCCTATACTTGATAAGAGTCTAATTCATTTATTTGTCATCTTATGCTCTTATCCTTGCTTAGTAAAGAGTCTATAAATCATTTTATTCATTCAAAATATATTTTCCTCTCTGTGAACTCTTTGCTTAAGCAAATATTTTTTAGTGTTAGTGACTTAAGATTTAATGAGCACATTTATCTTGTTAATGGCTTCCCTCATTAATCTTATTTGGATTATATAGTTTGCTTATTTGTGATATATTATTAAGCTATATAATTTTGGCTCACTTTCACACATCTAGCTATATTCCTATACCTCAATCTATATATGATATGCTAGTTTACAAAAACAAGATTTGTGATATGCTTGATCTCTAAAACCAGTTTTACAAATTCTTTATTAGATCTTGTTTTCTCTTAGAGGTTTGTGATTTCTTGTTTTAACCTTTTTTTTCATACTAGTCATTAGCAAGTCTCTCTTAAATTTCTCTCACTTTTTGAGTCATGATTTTATCGTATTATCATTACATCTCTTTAGATTGAATGTGTGATCATTTTTGAGATTGACTCTTTTTTATATCCTTCATTGATCTGTAAGATTCTTTATAAATATAGATTTTGATTTTTCTGTTGATAATATTTATCATTGGATCATGCTTATTCATTGTTTACTCTATGAATGATCCTAATGATTGAGTAGTCCTAAACTATCTAATTTTGTAAATGTCAAGTCAATTTATTACTCTACTTTGACTACTCATGGTTTATCACATATGACCTTTGCTATTTGAACTTTATTGGTCTTTCTTTTAGAAGTAGCAAAGTTTGAATTTTACCAGGTTGATGGGTACATATGTGATAAAACATACCTAGTCCATGCAAAGCAATAAATTGGTTGATTATTTCTTAATTAGATAATCATGGACATGATGTTTGAGTTTCATTTTTTTTTTTTGAGCTATATTATGTCTTTCATCATGATTGTTCTTAATTGACTTTATTCTTTTTCATGATGACATTTTCTCAAAGGATTACATACATTGATCTATCATATTTAAATATGAGATTCTTCTATATAGACTAATGCATGCCATCTTTTGATTATATGTACTTTATTAGAATATTCTTTTGATTTCTCATCTTTAGTGGCTATTAATTGATTATCTCTTCTTGACTAAAGATGATATTTTTCGTCTTTTGACGATATTGAAGCCTTATATGCATCGAGCAAGGGGGAGAAATCTATAGTTGATTTACCCCTAGATCTTGTAGTTATCTATTTTATGCTATAAGTGCTTTGGAACTAGATACGCATATTTTGAGGGGGAGCAAATCAATTAATTCTATTTATTTATACCCTTTAATATGTCGTATACCTAGTTCATCATGGACCCATATTTTCTTCATTTTCATATCTTATTGATTGAGGTCATGATATTTTTATTTTGAAGGGTTTATGAGAGTGTATGTGATTGTCCTTATTATCTTATCTCTCTATTTCATATGGGTTAAATATGTCATCTTGCTAATATTAACTTTTAGATCCTATCTTGATGAATATTATGCTTTCGTTGATTTGGCTTTTCTTTTATGCTTAATTGATTTGGCTTTCCTTGTTGAGGACTTATCCAAAATTTATGATTTTTATCTACTTTGGTAGTACTTTGAGGGGGAGCATTCAAGTCGACTGAATTTCTCCTTCTCAAGTATTTTTTTCCTTTACCTTCATGTTTATCTAAAGGGTATTCATATAGCATGATAAGGTAATTGAGTTCAAATGCATGAATTTGGATAAGAATATAGATCTTGCAAATAATGAGATTACTTTATATCAATTGCAATATTTTACATTGATCATTCTTTTATTGTGTTCCACTATTTATTTGTGGACAATTATGATTATTAATGGTTTCTTTGATCAATGTTTCAAGTTTACATCTGTTTAATTGGTATCAAGTTTATTTAAATTCATATCTCAATTGGTATCTATTAGTTGCAATTATCTATTCCTCATGGCTTTTGTTTGAAATCCTTTATTTCATAGTTCTCTTCCAAAACAGGAGCAATATTTCATATCCTATTGTGTTTTGGATTTATTCCTTGGATTTCAAGTTGGTAAACTACTTATTTCTTGTTTTTCAAACACTTTTAGTTTTACCAACCATATTGTGTTTTGACAAGCAATTTTTTATTTAGTACTCTACATTTGGTATGTAGTTTTATACACTTGTCTTCACACACTTCTCCCATTGTTTTTCATTAGTATATCTTAATCATGATTGTCTATAAGTTCCCAATGCTCTGATTTCTATGCTTGAGATTGATTTTATTTTATCTCTTAGTACGGGGGAGCCTATTTTTGATCATGTCAAAGGGGGAGAAGTAAGTTTAAGTATGCTTTTATAAGTAATCTAAGTAGTATGCTATTAGTGATATTGCTTATGTCTTTTGTATATTAGTGATACATGCATCTATACTGTCCATACTAAACTTAACCGATTTGCCATAATCAAAAAGGGGGAGATTGTTGGCCCAATGATTGTATCATATTTTTGAATATGGTTAATCTGTTAAGTTTAGCATTTCCTTATCACTAATCTTCATACTATCACTATAGCATTTCTACTTATGCTTATATCTTTGGTGATATGTGCCCATTGGTTTACATCTTAGTGATATGAGCTTATCTATCTTAAATTTAATTGGGTTGCCAAAATCAAAACTATGTTTTTGATTGTGGTCATTCAATTAAGTTTAATCATTATGATATCGCTAACATTTATGCCATCACCTTAGCACTTATACTTAAATTTTGCATAGTCCTAATGTGCTTTAATTTATCATACTTGCTACTATGTATATTGCTTTGTTCGTCTAACATGTACATGCAGAAAAGCAATAAGCAAGATCAATGTGGACATATGCAATGAAGAAATCATGGTGGACCAAAGACGACGGATCCCACAAGATTTCTCTGAACCACCCGACGACATCTCTGGAGCCACGCACCGGGGGTTCCGCTGCCCGGTCAGCGGACGGGGGTCGAGGGGGGCAGCGCCCCTCGTCGGGGGTTCGGGGGCGAAGCCCCCGAAAGGTATTCAGTTTTTACAAACTGGATATCTTTGGACAGCTGCCGCCAAGGGAAAAAGCCAGCACCTATCAAAGGAAGAAGCCAAGCCATGCCATCATCATTTCAAGACTCTGAAGAAGCCTGTACCTGCCTAAGTTTATCTGGAGTCTGTAATGAGTCTTAGGAATTATTGTAAACACAAGAAATGGATGGCAAAATCGAAAGCTAGGACAGAAATAAGCCCAGGATCATTTTTGGTAGAAAAACGGCATACCGACGGTATACCGGTGTATACCGACGGTATACCGGTTTTTGTTCACAGAAAGTTTCTGTTTACAAAACCGGCATACCGACGGCATACCGGTCCATACCGACGGTATACCGCTTCCGAAACGTTGAAATTCCAACGGTCGGATTTCCAGCCATTAATGATCCTAACGGCTATATTTCTAGCCGTTGAAATCCCAGACCGGTATACCGCCGGTATGCCGGATCATACCGGCGGTATGCCGGTTCGTGACTGAAAAGTTGCCTTTGGCTTCTTTTCAAGCTTTGGTTATAAATAGCCTTGAACCCCTTCATTCAAGGTTGATGTTTTGAGCCTAAAAATTCCTAAACTACCAAAGCTTATCTACATACAACTCTACAAAGCTTTCATTTGCCATCCACAAATTGTGTTAGAGTTATTGAGTTGAAAAGTGAGATCTTCATCCTATTCTATAAGGAGATCAAAACCTATTGTGAAAGGTTGAAGTTGGAGAGTCTTCGTATCCAAACTCTCGGTTGAAGTTGGGGAGTCTTCGTATCCAAACTCTCGGTTGAAGTCGGAGAGCCCTTCGGATTAAAGCTCTTGTGTAAGAAGTTGGCGAGTTCTTCGGATCCAAACTCGTGTGTAACTATTTGCTTAAATAGTAGATTAAAACCGGAGAGAGTTCCGGGACTGGACTGCCTCTTAGGAGGATACCAGGATATATCGGGTGTCGGTATTGTGTTTGCTTCTTCTCTTGCACTTATATTTTTAAATTGCCAATTAGCTTGTGCTAAGTGCTTGTTTAGTTAGCTTGACCCTATTCACCCCCCTCTAGGGTTCCTACAGATTCCAGCAGGTTATTCCAGTAATAGAAGCCGGAAATGATGATACCAGTAATAGAGGCCAGAAAATAAATGTGTGTCGCATACATGAATCCAGTAATATCCACACGTGTTGTAACAGAGAATCACATACAACTAACTAGAACTGAAATACAGTAATTAACAAATAAATGAGAGAACTATCAGAGAATGTACTCGCCTGATAACCTGAACAGCTGATAAGTATAGGGGGTCCAACTGAAGCCACATAGTCCTATTTAAAGCAACACAGGTTACAAGGTGTCTGGCTCCTAATTAGAACAGCACAAGTCACAACATGTCCAGAAGGGTAATATAAAGCACTACAATGCATTTTACATGAATCTAGGTCAAACTAGGCCAAAGTCAACCCTTGGTCAACTCTGGTCAACTGCACTAGTCAAACTAGGTCAAACTAGGTCATGTCCTAACCCAGTAAGTCTTACTAGGCCTAACCAAGACTATTCTAGCAAGCACACATCAATACAAGGCTATACAAGCCAACATACACCCAACTCTATATAGCATGCAATTATTCAATACTTAAATAGGCAAGAATTCACATTGGATATACACTAGGTAATCTATTACTTTAAGCTATATATGTCTACACATATATACACATGCATATATTGGTATTCAACATTAGGTCGATAATCATGGCATTTCAAATGGTTATATAAACTTATATATTACAACACAATATGCTAACATATATATAATATACATACATGGCTAAGTTAACTATATTCATAAATACTTATTTAAGAGGCTATGTGTGTGTATGTGAACATGGCAAAGGGGCAAGTGAGGGTTAAATGGACATACATAATGTATACATATCAAAGAGTGTCAAAGTGTAAGTGAACAATGTGTCAAGTGTGATAGTGTCAACATAGTGTAAGGGGGTACATGAGGTAATACAGGATTTGTGTTAACATAGAACATTACATCTCATTAACTTGTATATTGCATACATTACATCTATTATTACATTACATTCATGCTTGTATTCATTCATCATTCATTATTCTCTTGCACCACTATATGCACCATACATTACATACTATGGAACCTACATATTCATTACAAGCCATACTTATACATGCTTACATTAGATAGGATACTTACACCTCATACATCATTTATTTAACCACTTACTCATGCTTGTATTCTCTATTTAATTACATAATGTATATACATTAACATGGGTTAAAATCAAATAGAACATTATATTACACACAAGGGTGCACAAAATGCATATGCCGAATAGTAACTCCTACTAATAATCAATACTGTACCATCTCAGCATGAATTAAAATTTAGTATTAAAGTATGTTATAGATCTATGTGTTAGCTTTCCGAAACTTTAAACGGATCGCGTTTTTGTTTCCGGAAACTCCCGGAATCGCGAAAACACCGAGAACGCGTTTGTCTTTCGTACAGCTGACACTCAAATAATTTTCCAAAAAGTTACAGAAAGGATTTGGCCTATTAATATATGTTTTTGGAAATCTAACTTCAATACGCTTCTTTTAAAAAAAACGGGAGATTAAACCGAGCTTTGAGCTAGAAGTTATGACATTTCTAAGTTAGGGCTGAAATTAAAAACGTGGATAAAAATCATGACGGATTTAGGTAGTTTGAGACAAAAGAACACAAGTATATAACATAATATATCAAGAACTCACTCTCTACACTAATATGTATATATGAGACATTATAGAACACATCTCCAATACAAAAATATGAGATTAAACATGTAATAATTCATTAATACATAACAACAACACATAGTGTGTCCAAATTTGGGATTTTCCCACATGGACACAACTACAACACAAAGGACACTCCTATGACCTCCAAATGGACACGAAATGGACACAAATGGAGATACAACTATGGGGTCATTCCTATGGGTTCAAAATAGACCTATATGCATGAGGAAATGAAAAGGAGAAGGGATTTATACCTCCCGGTAGATCGAATCGAAGAAAAGCCTTCCCGGAGCGACACCGACATGTAGAGATTCCAAAAGGACACGAACGAGCTACGAATCCTCCCAAACTTGGGTAGCTTCCTCCTTGGCTAGAATGGAGAAGGAAAGAAGAAGATTTGGTGGTGAAATGGAATGATTTGGTGGAGAAATTGCTAGGGATTGCTCTCTAGGAATTTGGGGAAGAACAAGAGAGAGAGTGTGGATGAGAATAATGAAATGAACTTGAGCCTATCCTCTCCCAAAGTGGCTGGCCATATGAGACTATTTGTCCTATTATGGTAAGGTCCAAAATGCCCCCACTAACCTATTCTATGAGTATTAGGAAAGGGCTAATTGGTTGGGGCTAAATTAGTCATTCTAAAGTCTCTAATCACACTAACATTATCCATAATAATTAGTCTAACCTCTAACTAAAATATTTCTATCATGTGGACTAAAATTAATATCATGTGGGCCATGCCTAACTAGTGTGTGGGTCCCACTAGAGTCAAACTACCCCCGGGTCCCCGTTTCAAGTCGGATTGAGTTGAAATTCGAACCCGACTCAAATAACCCCAAAACAATATCATAAATAATAAAATAATATCAAAATAATTCAAAGAGGTCAAATGTAAAAATATCCTTAGGCCAAAAATGACATTAAAATATCATAATCACATGGTTAGGCTCTAGGTCAAACAGTCTCTAGGGTTTCACTAGCAAAACGTCAAAACCACAAGTCATTGATTTAAATAATTTTAAAATAATTTAAAATCACAAAAATCATATCATGAATTAAATATCATTATTAAAATAATTATAAACACAAAATTTCAAAATTACCCTTATTTGGGAAACTGGGTGCTACAACTCTACCCACCATAGAAAAATTTCGTCCTCGAAATTAAAATGTCCATACTCCCTCTAGGTCAAACCCCCACAATCAAAGTCCCAGATTAAAACAAATCATGTGATCAAAAGGATGACATACAGGGTCATGGCATACGGTGGTAGTGAAAGCCTCATCTAGGTATACTAGTCATGCTAACCGAAACGGTCATAGGGTATCAAAACATACAAGCAATCTAGGGTGCTAAATTAGAAAAGTTACAGAAACAACAAACCATCAAAACTGTAAGGCGGTCTACCATCCTATATGAAACTGGTACTTATCAAAACAAAATAAAGACAACTACCAATTATCTGAAAAAGGGTACAGAAAATCAAATTCAAAAATTAAGGAATTGAAAATCACTTGCATTGAAATCCAAATCACAATATATATACAGAGAGAGCATTAGAGAGGAAAAACTAGCATTATGTAATGTTATGTGGTTTATGTGTGTATGGGTGTATGTAAAATATACATAAAATTGTATATGAGCTATCCTGTTACACTACTCATGGCATATGGGTTAACAACCTACAATACACAACCTCGTAACATGCATGGCTAACCATAAACATCTCTAAGAGGTAGAGATTTAGTTATGTATATACATATATTATAACATGTATGCCTAAGCTCTATATATCTATACAAGTATATGATCATAACATAGAGAGGAAAGGTTAGGTTACATGACAGCGTATACTAAGTTAGGGTGTGTGTGTGTCCTTGTACAGGGTTATAGCTTAGTATTGAAAGGTTAAACCCAGTTTTAGTTCAGCATTTACATACAAAATCTGAAAATAAGCTAACATTTAAACCAGTATAATATTAACATAATGCAGTCTCAGATTTTACAAATTTAACATAACTTAACCAATTTCTCTAAAAATTGAAACTCTGCAGATATCATACATGTGCAGTTATGTAGACAAAACTAATAACATGAAATTTATATTTAAATTACGAATTTAAACTGGAAAAGCAGGAAAACCAAAAATATTGGGGTTTTGAAAATTTTAACATTAACAACATATTAATATGTATTTAGATAGGTGGAAAATCAAGTGTAGCATGCATACGTATCAGGCAAGTGTCCACTATGTAAATATACTCATATATTCTCATGTCCCAAAAAAAAATTAATTCTACGTTAAGACCAACATTTAGATTCCTACCAAGATCGCAAAATAGGTGATTGACGAAATCAAGGCAGTTTTATTATTATTATTCAATACTAGAATAATAGCAAGAAGGAAATAACGATAAAAGCTGTTTGCTTATTTGCCTAAAAGAAGGAACCATTTTGAAACCAGAGCTAAATATCAAATCCAAGATAAAGTCTAGCAAAATCATCGATTCATTGTATTAAAAAGAAACTCATAGCAAGAAGTTACACAAGCTACTCCTAAGTTAAATAATTAGAAGCAAAACAAAGCAAAACAAATAATAATTCTTTTTGAAGGACTGCATCAAAGTAGAGAAAATATGCTTGAAAATATTTAAGGTACAATCTGATAATCATATGCGTCTATCCAAAATTATGGTACTCTAAATTCCCGTCATACTAGTAAGCAAGGCTACGATAATCACAGAGTCCTTGACTTATGCACATACCTCTATAATCGTGGTATTTAACATTTTCGCGGTGCCGCTAGCTTGACTGCAAAAACCTTAAATTTCCACACCCGAGAAATATATCCAGAGTCAGACTATATGTCCTCACCATGCTGGCCAATGTGACTATAGAAGACTAGATTCCATAACATAGATGACCTAGCCCATATAATTTCATCTTGTCAAAAAAAAATAAATTAAATCAACAATGAATACCCATAAATCAAATCAAATTTATCAACGAACTTCAAAATTCAAAATGAACAAAAATCCATCAAAATACAACTCGGATGCAACAGCTATCATCAAGATTCAAAATTCGACAATCATTCATCAAAATCAATGAATACAACTCAAATTCAACCATAATCCATCAAAATCAAATTTAACAATAGTAAGTAAAAATAAATCAAATCAAGGGAAAAAAGAGTTCTCAAATCGAAGTTAAAATAAGATTCTCAAGGGTCGTTCCGGGAATCTCTCAAGGGTTCCTAACTGTGATTGAGTACCTTCAAGATATATCCTATTCCTACTGCAGGCTGTAGTGGTACTCAAGTTCGAATACCACTACATAAACTCGACCTGCATGGGCCACCACTAAAAACGTGTCATGACCCGCACCCACTGTTAGGGTACGAGAACGTAACAACGTCCAGCCTACGCCGCAGTGTCGGCGGTAGAACGCTGTCCTAGGTCACATCATCTAACAATATAATGCTAAGCAGATACAGTCTCAATCACATTTAAGGTAGAGCATGATAATGTTAGATAAAACATAAAATCCAAAGAGATACGGGAGATAGAAGTCTAAGTGTCTAAGATACAAAAATGCAGAAATACATCTCAAACTCAAATACAGTAATTCACAAAGTAAATACAACTCCAGACAAATGAAATAACTATCTAAACAACCTCTAAGGTCTCCTCTAGGCTAGCAGGCAACCTCCAAGCTATCTGTAAAATTTATCAACAGGTCCAGTCAGGACAGGAACAAGCACATATCATCTAGAGAACCCAAGTAAATGACAGAGAACTATAAAACAGTTATAGGCAGTTGTATTAATGAAAATGGCAGTTTATATTCAGGTGATGGTAAGAAAGACAGATAAGGTGCAAGGAAAGTAAATAACTAAACAAGAGAAGAATCATAGCAATGAAGTCTGTAAAAATAAAACTAGCTGAACCAGGGTAATATGATATGAAGTCCAGACAATAATGTAGACCAGTGTAACTCCAATGTAAGTCCAGTATAAGATGAATCTAATACAAGATGAATCCAGTAAGGGACGATTCCAGTTATAGTGATCAATGATTCCAGGGTGAGTCCAGCCTATACTCTAACAGTGTGTTTTAAAATACCGAGATCGACATGTAAACGGCTGTGGGTAATCCGACACACCTCTCACTGATCAGGCGAGAGATGGCTATCATTCCAGAAGATTCTAGTAGGGGTGATTCCAGTAATGGGGTATGTCTATATGTCTTACTCTAGTATTTTCCCTCCCAGCAAGTAAATCCAGAATTCTGACACAATGATTCAAGATGAGTCCAGCCAAAATATAATGATTCCAGTAAATGATTCCAGTAAATGATTCCAGCAGGTGATTCCAGTAATAGAAGCCGGAAATAATGATACCAGTAATAGAGGCCAGAAAATAAATGTGTGTCGTATACATGAATCCAGTAATATCCATACGTGTTGTAACAGAGAATCGCATACAACTAACTAGAACTGAAATACAGTAATTGACAAATAAATGAGAGAACTATCAGAGAATGTACTCGCTTGATAACCTGAACAGCTGATAAGTATAGGGGGTCCAACTGAAGCCACAGAGTCCTATTTAAAGCAACACAGGTTACAAGGTGTCTGGCTCCTAATTAGAACAGCACAAGTCACAACATGTCCAGAAGGGTAATATAAAGCACTACAATACATTCTACATGAATCTAGGTCAAACTAGGCCAAAGTCAACCCTTGGTCAACTCTGGTCAACTGTACTAGTCAAACTAGGTCAAACTAGGTCATGTCCTAACCCAGTAAGTCTTACTAGGCCTAACCAAGACTATCCTAGCAAGCACACATCAATACAAGGCTATACAAGCCAACATACACCCAACTCTATATAGCATGCAATTATTCAATACTCAAATAGGCAAAAATTCATATTGGATATACACTAGGTAATCTATTACTTTAAGCTATATATGTCTACACATATATACACATGCATATATTGGTATTCAACATTAGGTCGATAATCATGGCATTTCAAATGGTTATATAAACTTATATATTACAACACAATATGCTAACATATATATAATATACATACATAGCTAAGTTAACTATATTCATAAATACTTATTTAAAAGGCTATGTGTGTGTATGTGAACATGGCAAAGGGGCAAGTGAGGGTTAAATGGGCATACATAATGTATACATATCAAAGAGTGTCAAAATGTAAGTGAACAATGTGTCAAGTATGATAGTGTCAACATAGTGTAAGGGGGTACATGAGGTAATATAGGATTTGTGTTAACATAGAACATTACATCTCATTAACTTGTATATTACATACATTACATCTATTATTACATTACATTCATGCTTGCATTCATTCATCATTCATTATTCTCTTGCACCACTATATGCACCATATATTACATACTATGGAACCTACATATTTATTACAAGCCATACTTATACATGCTTACATTAGATAGGATACTTACTCCTCATACATCATTTATTTAACCATTTACTCATGCTTGTATTCTCTATTTAATTACATAATGTATATACATTAACATGGGTTAAAATCAAATAGAATATTATATTACACACAAGGGTGCACAAAATGCATATGCCGAATAGTAACTCCTACTAATAATCAATACTATACCATCTCAGCATGAATTAAAATTTAGTATTAAAGTATGTTATAGATCTATGTGTTAGCTTTTCGAAACTTTAAACGGATCGCGTTTTCGTTTCCGGAAACTCCCGGAATCGCGAAAACACCGAGAACGCGTTTGTCTTTCGTACAGCTGACACTCAAATAATTCTCCAGAAAGTTACTGAAAGGATTAGGACTATTAATACATATTTTTGGAAAGCTAACTTCAATACACTTCTTTTAAAAAAATGGGAGATTAAACCGAGCTTTGAGCTAGAAGTTATAACATTTCTAAGTTAGGGCTAAAATTAAAAACGTGGATAAAAATCATGATGGATTTAGGTAGTTTGAGACAAAAGAACACAAGTATATAACATAATATATCAAGAACTCACTCTCTACACTAATATGTATATATGAGACACTATAGAACACATCTCCAATAAAAAAATATGAGATTAAACATGTAATAATTCATTCATACATAACAACACAGTGTGTGTCCAAATTTGGGATTTTCCCACATGGACACAACTACAACACAAAGGACACTCCTATGACCTCCAAATGGACACGAAATGGACACAAATGGAGATACAACTATGGGGTCATTCCTATGGGTTCAAAATAGACCTATTTGCATGAGGAAATGAAAAGGAGAAGGGATTTATACCTTCCGGTAGATCGAATCGAAGAAAAGCCTTCCCGGAGCGACACCGACACGTAGAGATTCCAAAAGGACACGAACGAGCTCCGAATCCTCCCAAACTTGGGTAGCTTCCTCCTTGGCTAGAATGGAGAAGGAAAGAAGAAGATTTGGTGGTGAAATAGAATGATTTGGTGGAGAAATTGCTAGGGATTGCTCTCTAGGAATTTGGGGAAGAACAAGAGAGAGAGAGTGTGGATGAGAATAATGAAATGAACTTGAGCCTATCCTCTCCCAAAGTGGCTGGCCATATGGGGTTATTTGTCCTATTATGGTAAGGTCCAAAATGCCCCCACTAACCTATTCTATGAGTATTAGGAAAGGGCTAATTGGTTGGGGCTAAATTAGTCATTCTAAAGTATCTAATCACACTAACCTTATCCATAATAATTAGTCTAACCTCTAACTAAAATATTTCTATCATGTGGACTAAAATTAATATCATGTGGGCCATCCTAACTAGTGTGTGGGTCCCACTAGAGTCAAACTACCCCCGGGTCCCCGTTTCAAGTCGGATTGAGTTAAAATTCGAACCCGACTCAAATAACCCCAAAACAATATCATAAATAATAAAATAATATCAAAATAATTCAAAGAGGTCAAATGCAAAAATATCGTTAGGCCAAAAATGACATTAAAATATCATAATCACATGGTTAGGCTCTAGGTCAAACAATCTTTAGGGTTTCACTAGCAAAACGTCAAAACCACAAGTCATTGATTTAAATAATTTTAAAATGATTTAAAATCACAAAAAAATATATCATGAATTAAATATCATTATTAAAATAATTATAAACACGAAATTTCAAAATTACCCTTATTTAGGAAACTGGGTGCTACACCTGCCCACCGATGACGTTCTCAATACTATTGGGTTCAGCCTTGCATTCGCGTACATATGCAGCTCTGACCGTCAATCAAAAACTGTCGACCACGTCTTCTGTCAGGGGGATCTACCTGTCAAGGTCTGGAGAGTACTTTCCCAGCGCTACAGTATGGCTCAAGGGGGTGGGTGCTTCTACGATCTCGTAGTAGCATGGGGTTCTGCGTCCCATGGCCACCAGATCGTCGCAGCAGCCGCAACGTGGGTTATCTTGAAGAATCGCAACAATGCGAGATATGAAAGCCACAAGTACTCCGCAGACCAGCTAATTTGGGAGACCATTCGGCAGTGCCGCAAGAGAAGATCCTTCTGTTCGTATGGCCAGACGGACTTCTGGAACTCTCTCCTTTTCCTGGCCTAGCCATTTTGGTTTCCTTTTCTTCCCTTATTTTGGTAGTATACGTGTATAGGCTTCGGCATTTTGCACCTAGTGGTGTACTTGTACAGGATTCGGCATCAGCCTTTTTGCGCCTAGTGGTAGTATACCCCTTTTATAAATAAATAGTATATATATATATATATATATATATATATATATATATATATATATATATATATATATATATATATATATGTAAGGACTCGAGAAGACCGAGCTGGCGGCAACTTCTTCGTTCTGGTTTCAATTGGTCGACTGGCTTCTGTTTTCTGGGGCTTCGTCTGAGCATCTGCTTCCTCCACTTGTTGGGCCCATAATTTACTCTGTGTGGCAAGTTTTCCTTCCTCGAGCTGGTCATCAGGATGAACCTGGTTTTGCATAGGGAGCTGGTTGGTTGGGGCATTGATTAGTTTAGGAGTAATGGTGACAATTAGGGGGCCTCATTAGTAGGAGGCATGACGGTGGTAGCCGTCTCTGACGCGATAGTGATGGTCGCGGTTTCCTTGGTGAGAGTGACATGATGGATGTTGCAGCCGTCACTGGAAGACGTGAGTTGTGGAACGTCGGGATTGGCTTGTTCACGAGGAGCTAAGAGTTGAGGTGGCACGTCGGGATTGGCTTGTGCATGGGGAACTGTGGAAGGGATCACATGATTGTTGATAGGAATTAATGCAACGTTGGGATCCGGCGGCTGGGTTTGATCATTAAAAGTGGTAGTGGGCTGATCATTAATAAGCCCTCCGACTAATGTTGTAACACCCTGTTTTCTGAAATTGGGGATTTTTAAAAAATTATTATTTTTATTATTTATTAATGGTGTTTGGGGCAAGATATGATTTTTGGTGATTATTAGTGTAATTAGAACCATTTTCTAAGTCATGCTAAGTCATGACTTATGACTTTGTGATTTTGTTAGTATAACTTAGTGTAAACCCTAGTTTTCCTTAACCTAGAAGTTGCCATGACCATGTGAGCTTAGCCATAGGCTTAGAACATCAAATTAGTGACTTTTGGCTAAAAGGGTATTTTGGTAATTTACTAGACCTTATTTGAGATTATGTGATTTTAATATGATTTAATTCTTGTTAAGTACCATGATTAGTCACTAACCTATCTTACCCTAATCTAGAGGTTAGCTACTAACCTAGAAGCTTTAGGATGGATAATTAGTCAAGCGTTAAAGTAATGGAAATATCTTAGAAAGCACTTTACAGATATTTTGCTTGAAACCCTCAAAAGTGTCCCAACTTTAGCACCAAAGTCTTGCCTTCACCATGAAGGAAAGGGCAAGGACACCCCCCCCATGCCATGGCCGGCCAAGGGCACCCCCCTAGCAGCCACACATTGCTATATAGTCCCATTGTATCATTCATGAACAAATTTACATGAATTTAATCCTAGAAAAATCCTATTTCCTTCAAACACCCACAACTTGATCAATATTGATCCAAATTCACTCTAGTCTTTTGCATTGGGACCCTACAACATCAAGGGTGCTAAGGGAAGTTAGCAATCAAGAATTTGGGAGCTTTGGACATCACCAAGTTGAAGGAAGCACACCCCCTCTTTATTAATTTTTTATTGGATTTGCACAAATAGGTAAATGCCCTCAAACTTAGTTAATATCCTGATTTTTCTTCATAAATGCATGCATATAGGACTACCATAACTGTGGGTCAAGTTTGGTGAAGATTAGAGTTGGTTTGGTGTCCGTATCGGACACGTATCCTAAGCTAGAAACCCTTGTTTGGTGAAATGCCACAGAGGATTCGATTTTGTTAAAATGTAAAACAAATTGCATGATCATGTAGCCCTAGACATGTAGGTCACATACCAACCTGACTGAGCATGTTTTAGTGCTGTGTCCGTGTCCAAATTGGACACGAACCCGCTGTACGAGACTCGCGTGCGTGCCCTGCTACCCCCACCCTTCGTGCGCACTGCACAGGGCACTAGGACACGAGAAAATTTACATGGACACGGGGGCAATGTCTGCAAACATGCCCCCAAAGTTTGGTGTCGCGTCGTGTCGTGTCGAGTGAGAAATCTCACTCGCACTGGACACGCGCTGTCAGCGCACACGCGCGCAGGGACAACTTTGCGCGTATCGTGTCGCGCGGACACGACACTTGGGTGTCTCGTAGTGACACGAGCATGTAGCCCTATATGTGGCGTACACGAGGACACGAGCACGAGATGTGTCGTGTCCTGTGTCGCGAGCACGAGACGTGCAACCGCGTGCACGACGCTGTACACGCGTTGCGTATCAGGAATTTACCCGAGTGGAGTTTTTGTGTGTTTGGACACATAAATTCGTGTCGTGGTGTCGTGTCAGGTACCTAGGACACTAGGGGACACTGTGGGACTCAGTTACCGACCAATTGATTCGAGCCATAGCTCAGTTTTGTGTGTGTTTTTGGGTTTACCTAGTTTCGAGTAAACAGTCCCTATTTTCCAGTTTTGGGATAAATTCCAGTTTTACAAATTCGAGTTTTAAACCTATTTTTGATATAAATTATACATGTAATGGTATGTTTTTAGTATATATATACGTAGTATATATGTATGTGTGAGTGTAGGTGAGTTTTGAGGATAAATGGTTGTGTATATTTGTAGTTGTGTGTGTATACACATGTATGTGTATATGTGCACTGTGTGTGTGTGTTTTGTGCATTGGTTGGGGGCTATTTCCTGGTTCCAGGAATACTGGAAACCCCCCTGCTGTACAGCAGCTCTCTCTCTCACTGTTCTCTTCTCTCATTCACTCTCTCTCTCACTCTAAGTCTCTCTCTCTGTCTCACTTCCCTCTCTATATATATGTGTGAATCACATATATGTTGCATATATATATATATATATATATATATATATATATATATATATATATATATATGAAAAAAATAATATATATATATATATATGTGGGTGATGGTATTATATGTAGTATTCATATATTGATATATATATGGGTAGTAGATAGACTTGTATATATCTATATATATATAGACATGTATATATATATAAGTTACTAGGTATAGGTTTATATAGAAACCTAAGCAATAGCCTATGGCCAAGATACAAGCCTATGGCTTGGGGCTAACCCAAATGACCTAAAACACTACTAGTTGACCCTTGTTGACTAAGGGTTGACCAAAGTCAACCTTAGGTCAAATTTGACCTAGTTAACCTAGAATTGACTAGGAATGACCTAAAACAACTAGTTTAACTAGTTTGACTAAAACCCTAACTAGTTTGACTAGTGTTGACCTAACTTTGACTAGTTTGACTTTAGAGTTGACCAAGAGTTGACTTTTGACCAGATTGACCTAGAATCATGTAGTATGCATAGTAGACTTCATTTTTACTGTTTAAAACACATTGTGACTTGTGTTGCTCTGATCAGGAGCCAGACACCTCTCCTCAGACAGCATATTCTCTACAGACATTCATACAGCAGGCGAGTACATTCTCTGACCGTTTCATACTTGTTCAGGCTTTACTTCTCGCTCTAGATTATTTTACTTGTTGCTGTCACATTGGTAACACGGATTGGTACTATATGGATCTTTACATGAGATGTTATCCCTCTCGGGAGCATCGGGTACTTCATGTTATGTGTGTTTCACTATCATCATATACTCCTATGCTTCCATCTTACATGTGCACTCATGTGATCATATACTCTCATGATTTACTGAGCCCTCATGTATAACTTCACGTATACTCATTTATGAGCCTCATGTGATGTAATCATGTATAATAACGTAACTTATCTAGATCCTTGTGTATTGATTGGGGAAACGGGGGAGTAGAAGTAGACATGTGAATAATTCCAAAGTAGTGTAATCATGTACAAACTCAGTAGTGTAATCATGTATAAATTCTAGCCATTCACATGCCTATCTTGTACTCTACATCACTAGTCACTTACAGTTCTCTATATACAGTAGATATTTCCTTTACAGCTATCTCTTTTAAAGCGTATATTTCCTTTCAGCATTTCTTGTATCTTACTCTATTGCCTGTATCGTATTTCCTAACCTGATATGAACTGTGTGA
The DNA here is from genome assembly GCA_029216955.1 of Iris pallida. Lineage (NCBI taxonomy): Eukaryota > Viridiplantae > Streptophyta > Magnoliopsida > Asparagales > Iridaceae > Iris > Iris pallida. The sequence continues at coordinate 3,171,537 of JANAVB010033014.1, read as the reverse complement.
GATGTATTGTGCTCGTTCCTGTCCTGACTGGACCTGTTGAAAATATTAAAGAGGATGAGGACGAGGCATGGGTGACTACATATTATGGAGCAGGACTAGATGACACTTGTGTTGAGGACCCTCAGCAGGATCCACCTGCAGCTGAGGATGTTGCTCTAGTAGTCTAGACCAGTTAGCTAGACAGTCTTTTCTATATTATATTTTGTCTCACATTCTGAGTTGTATTTTGAGATGTGAAGATGTATTGACTCTTAGACTTATTGTATTATGAGTTGACATTCTGGATGTTATGCATCATAGACACTTAAGACTTATTTTCATCTATGCTATTGTTCTCTTTGAGTTACTATTTATCTATCTATCTATCTGTCTTTCATTTTTCTACCTTAGATGTGATTGAGACTGTATGTTGTGATGTTACCTCCATTCGGAGTGTATAAACTGTACAGGTACCTTTATATTGTTAGATGATTGACCTAGGACAACGTTCTACCGCCGACACTGCGACATAGGCTGGACGTACCCACGTCTCGTGCCCTTACTCTAGGGTGCGGGTCGTAACACATTTTTAGTGGTGGCCCATGCAGGTCCAGTTTATGTGGTAATATTCGAACTAGAGTATCGCCACAGCCTGCAGTAGGAAATATGATGTAGTTGAGGTACTCAATCATATTAGGAAAAACTCTTATCTAAATCCCTGCTATCTAAATTCTTGCTGATATTGTTTTTCTTTTGAAATAAACTGTCTCCTTTGACTATATCGTTTCTTCTCCGTATTGATTTTCTTGTTGATCTGTCTTCAGGATGGTGGAGACACGATCGCAGCGTCTCGGTCCAGGTGACACCACTGAGAGGTCTGCCACCTCTTGTCCAGCTCACCAGGACCCGGGGACCACAGCTCCCCTTACTTCAGCTCTAGTGGGAGCTTCTGCCACATTTGGGGGTGCACCTCTACTCATTCGGGGGACCATCCCAGCTACCCAGACATGCCTCCCCCACAGTTTTGTCAGCCACAGTTTCAGCAGCACCAGCAGCAGCTCCAGCCGCCGATGCCATCTGGATTAGTGGATGCTGCACAGATGTTTTCATACTTCCAGCATTTCCTAGAGATGCAGCAGCACCAGCAGCAGCGTCAGACAACAAAGTTTACCAGGGGCATAGATGAGGCCCATCAGCTGGCTAGAGCGACGGTGGAGAGGTTGGTTGTCCAGCCACAGGGAGGATAGGGACAGCCGCTGCAGCAGAGGATTCCGGGCATTCAGGACTTCAAGAAGATGAACCCCAGGGACTTCTTGGGGACAGAGGGGATTCTTTATGCTGATGACTGGATTGAGCACATTGAGGAGATCTTCCGACTGGCGGAGATACCAGCCGGACTCCAGATAGAGGCAGCAGCCAGCCAGATGTGGGATCTTGCCCGTACATGGTATCAGATGGACCCGAGAGTAGGCACTCCAGGGCAGACATGGGGAGCTTTCAAGGAGCTCTTCAAGGGGAAGTTTTTCCCGGATCAGGCAAGTCGGTGCTTTGGAGACCTAGTTCGAGAATCTGGTTCAGGGGAACCAGACTGTAGAGGAGTATTCCGGTGAGTTTTGCCGGTTGAGCAGATTTATGGAGGGCCTTAGCGAGACAGCGAAGGCGAGGAGGTTCAGGAAGGGCTTGGTCAAGGAGGTCAAGTCCTTGACCAAGAGTGACAGAAATGCCACTTTTGAGGATATCCTAGCAGGAGCGATGGCGGCTGAGGATGATCTTGAACTGAAGCTCAAGAGGGGCCGCGACACCCAGGGAGCTGGCAGCAGTGGAGGACAGGCCAAGAGGCCTCATTTTCAGCACCAGCAGCAGAGGCCATTCCAGCAGCAGAGGCCGTTCCAGCAGGTGCAGCAGCCGAGGGCACCAGCAGCAGGCACCCAGGCAGCAGGTCGTCAGTTGCACTTTCTTTAAGAAGCAGGGTCATAGATGGAATGACTCCAGAAAGAGGCTTGGCAGGTGTCTACTATGTGGTTCTGGAGACCACCAGCTGAGGGAGTGTCCCATGTCTTCGGGACGACCAGTTCAGGGAGGCGGAGCCAAGGCTCCAGCAGGGCAGCAGAAGGGACCTTTGTCGACTCAGCAGCAGAGGTTCACCCAGCACCAGCATCAGGCCAGGGGTGGACAGCAGGGGCGAGCCTATGCCATGGCAGCAGAGGATGCCGAGGTTATTGGAGAGCTGATAGCAGGTTCTATTCTTCTCGACTCTATTCCAGCTTATGCATTGTTCGATTCTGGGGCTTCTCATAGCTTTGTATCAGTATCTTTTGCGATTCGACATCTTGTTATATCTGAATCGTTGCCTAGGACTTGCAAGATTACGACCGGGGGTGGCATTATCCTCATTCGTGATATTTGCAAGGGACGGAGAGTAGTTTTGGGAGGCCGAGAGTTGGATGTGTGCTTGCTCCTAATGCCACTACCGAACTACGATATTGTACTCGGTATAGATTGGTTGAGCATGCACCATGCCAGCATAGATTGCCGCGGGGATAGAGTTCTGTTTAGAGCGCCAGAAGAGCCAGAGTTTGTATATTCCCGACGGCAGGCAGAGCAGACTTACGGAGTTTTCTGTGGAGCTTTAGTCGAGGAGCAGCCAGCTCCATATCCATTGATTGTTGAGTTCATGGACGTGTTTCCAGAGGAATTGCCTGGGCTTCCACCAGACAGAGACGTTGAGTTCTCGATAGACTTGGTTCCAGGTGCGGAACCCATTTCTCAGCACGTCTATCGAGTGAACAACAGCGAGCTGGTGGAATTGAAGAAACATGTGGATGAGTTACAGGACAAAGGCTTTATCCGCTCTAGTTCTTCACCTTGGGGTGCACCGGTACTCTTTGTACCGAAGAAGGATGGGTCGGTACGTATGTGTATCGACTACAGGGCACTCAATAGTCTGACGATCAAGAACAGATATCCACTGCCGCGGATCGACGATCTCTTCGATCAGTTGAACGGAGCTCGGGTATTCTCGAAGATTGATCTGAGGTCAGGCTACCATCAGGTAAAGGTGAAGAGGGAGGACATCCCGAAGACGGCGTTCAGGATGCAGTACGGCCAGTTCGAGTTTATGGTGATGCCGTTTGGGTTGACGAATGCTCCGACGGTGTTCGTGAACTTGATGAACAAGGTGTTCCACCAGTACTTAGATAAGTTCGTGGTGGTGTTCATCGACGACATCCTGGTGTACTCGAAGACCGAGGAGGAGCACGAGGAGCACTTGAGAGTGGTCCTAGAGACTCTCAGACAGGAGCAGCTTTACGGCAAGCTCTCGAAGTACGAGTTCTTCCTAGACAGAGTTGACTTCCTGGGTCATGTAGTGACTGGAGATGGGATCTCAGTCGACCCAAGGAAGATATCAGCAGTTGAGGCTTGGGCAGCGCCGACGTCAGTGGCAGAGATCAGGAGCTTCCTAGGATTGGCAGGCTACTACATGAGGTTCATCCAGGATTTCTCCCGGGTTGCAGAGCCGTTGTCTAGGCTGACCCGGAAGGACGCAGAGTTTCTCTGGTCAGAGGAGTGTCAGGCCGCTTTCGATGAGTTGAAGAAGCGGTTGACGACAGCCCCGATTCTGACATTGCCATCAGGATTAGGCGGGTTCACTATCTACAGTGACGCCTCGGGAAAGGGTTTGGGTTGTGTCTTGCAGCAGCATGGGAAGGTGATTGCCTATGCTTCCAGGCAGTTACGGTCCCATAAAAAGAACTACCCTACCCATGATTTAGAGTTGGCGGCAGTTATCTTTGCTCTGAAGCTGTGGAAACACTATTTGTATGGAGAACGCGTGGAGATATTCACAGACCACAAGAGCTTGAAATATGTGTTTATGCAGAAGGAGCTGAACATGAGGCAGCGTAGATGGCTGGAGCTGATGAAGGACTTTGATATTCTACTGCAGTATCACCCAGGGAAGGCCAACGTAGTTGCTGATGCGTTGAGCAGATATCCGACAGCTATGTGCTTGACGATGGATCGTCACTTGTTAGCGGACTTGGAGAGCCTTAGGATCGAGGTAATTGTGCCGGGAGTGCAGATACAGATGTGGGGCCTCCAGATTTAGTCGGACTTGATTGATAGGATCAAGTCGGCTCAGTTCGATGACGTTTCTCTACGATGCATTAGGGAGCAGGTCAGACAGGGATTTGTGGACGATGAGTTCACTCTTGCAGGGGATGGCGTATTGAGGTACGGTTCCAGACTGTGTGTGCCCAGTGGAGACTTTCGGGAGTAGGTTATGCAGGAGGCCCACCGTTCTCAGTACTCGATACATCCGGGGGCCAACAAGATGTATAGGGATCTGAGAGAGCATGTATAATGGAGTGGGATGAAGCGCGAGGTAGCACACTTCGTAGCTAGGTGTTTGATCTGCCAGCAGGTCAAGGCAGAGAGGTAGAGGCTAGGGGGACTGTTACAGCCATTGCTCATTCTGGAGTGGAAGTGGGAGCACATCACGATGGACTTTGTTTCAGGATTGCCGCGTACTCCAGGAAGGAAGGATGCGATTTGGGTCATCGTCGACAGGTTGACCAAATCGGCCCACTTCTTGCCATTCAAAGTGGGTTTGTCTACCGAGAAGCTATCAGAGATGTATATGAGGCAGATAGTCAGACTTCATGGGATTCCAGTGAGCATTGTATCGGACCGGGACAGTCGTTTCACTTCACATTTCTAGAGGAGCTTGCATATTAGTTTGGGAACTCAGCTCAAGTTTAGTACTGCATACCACCCGCAGACAGACGGACAGTCAGAGTGGACCATTCAGACATTGGAGGACATGCTGTGGACTTGTGTCTTAGACTTTGGAGGATCTTGGAAGAGTCACCTGCACTTAGTAGAGTTTGCATATAACAACAGCTTTCAGGCCAGCATCGAGATGTCCCCTTTTGAGGCACTGTACGGGCGTAGATGTCGTACACCCTTGTCTTGGGATGATGTTGGGGAGCAAGTTTTATTGGGGCCTGAGATAGTTGTAGATGCAACAGAGAAGGTGAAGCTTATCAGAGATCGGCTTCGCGTGGCGTAGGACAGACATCAGCACTGGACCGATAGCCACCGCAGACCTTTGGAGTTTGAGGTACAGTTTAGAGATAGGATTAGAATTAGGTTGTCTTGTTTGTGTTTTGATTAACCATGTTTGATTATCATAATTAAATTAAGACCTTGTTTGTGATTAGGACGGAGACCAGGTATTCTTGAGGATATCTCCGACACGTGGTACGATACGTTTTGGTGGAGGTGGGAAGCTTAGCCCGCATTTCATCGGCCCTTTCGTTATCAGCGGGAGAGTCGGTGACGTGTCTTACAGGCTAGACTTACCACCAGTATTGGTTGGAGTCCACAACATATTTCATGTGTCGCAGTTGAGACGGTACGTGGCAGATCCTAGCCATGTACTTGATCATTCCGAGATCGAGGTGGGTCCTACTCTTCGTTATCCAGAGCAGCCTGTTGAGATTCTGGATCGACGGGAGAAGGCATTGAGGAACCAGACGATACCATTGGTTCGTGTCGCATGGAGGCATCATTCTCCAGGAGAATCCACCTGGGAACGGGAGGATGAGATGCACGAGCGATACCCTTATCTATTTGTACCTTGAGGTATGATTTCTATCCTTCTCATTAGTTTCAGTTTCGTCTTTAAATTTCGAGGACGAAATTATTGTTAGGAGGGTAGACTTGTAACACCCTATTTTCTGAAATTGGGGATTTTTAAAAAATTATTATTTTTATTATTTATTAATGGTGTTTAGGGTATGATATGATTTTTGGTGATTATTAGTGTAATTAGAACTATTTTCTAAGTCATGCTAAGTCATGACTTATGACTTTATGATTTTGTTAGTATAACTTAGTGTAAACCCTAGTTTTCCTTAACCTAGAAGTTGCCATGACCATGTGAGCTTAGCCATAGGCTTAGAACATCAAATTAGTGACTTTTGGCCAAAAGGGTATTTTGGTAATTTACTAGACCTTATTTGAGATTATGTGATTTTAATATTATTTAATTCTTGTTAAGTACCATGATTAGTCACTAACCTATCTTACCCTAATCTAGAGGTTAGCTACTAACCTAGAAGCTTTAGGATGGATAATTAGTCAAGGGTTAAAGTAATGAAAATATCTTAGAAAGCACTTTATAGATATTTTGCTTGAAACCCTCAAAAGTGTCCCAACTTTAGCACCAAAGTCTTGCCTTCACCATGAAGGAAAGGGCAAGGACACACCCCCATTCCATGGCCGGCCAAGGGCACCCCCTAGCAGCCACACATTGCTATATAGTCCCATTGTATCATTCATGAACAAATTTACATGAATTTAATCCTAGATAAATCCCATTTCCTTCAAACACCCACAACTTGATCAATATTGATCCAAATTCACTCTAGTCTTTTGCATTAGGACCCTACAACATCAAGGGTGCTAAGGGAAGTTAGCAATCAAGAATTTGGGAGCTTTGGACATCACCAAGTTGAAGGAAGCACACCCCCTCTTTATTAATTTTTTATTGGATTTGCACAAATAGGTAAATGCCCTCAAACTTAGTTAATATCCTGATTTTTCTTTATAAATGCATGCATGTAGGACTACCATAACTGTGGGTCAAGTTTGGTGAAGATTAGAGTTGGTTTGGTGTCCGTATCGGACACGTATCCTAAGCTAGAAACCTTGTTTGGTGAAATGCCACAGAGGATTCGATTTTGTTAAAATGTAAAACAAATTGCATGATCATGTAGCCCTAGACATGTAGGTCACATACCAACTTGACTGAGCACGTTTTAGTGTTGTGTCCGTGTCCAAATTGGACACGAACCCGCTGTACGAGACTCGCGTGCGTGCCCTGCTACCCCACCCTTCGTGCGCACTGCACAGGGCACTAGGACACGAGAAAAATTTACATGGACATGGAGGCAATGTCTGCGAACATGCCCCCAAAGTTTGGTGTCGTGTCGTATCGTGTCGAGTGAGAAATCTCACTCGCACTGGACACGCGCTGTCAGCGCACACGTGCGCGGGGGGCAACTTTACGCGTATCGTGTCGCGCGGACACGACACTTGGGTGTCTCGTGGTGACACGAGCGTGTAGCCCTATATGTGGCGTACACGAGGACACGAGCACGAGATGTGTCGTATCCTGTGTCGCGAGCATGAGACGTGCAACCGTGTGCACGACGCTGTACACGCATTGCGTATCAGGAATTTACCCGAGTGGAGTTTTTGTGTGTTTGGACACATAAATCCGTGTCGTGGTGTCGTGTCAGGTACCTAGGACACTAGGGGACACTGTGGGACTCAGTTACCGACCAATTGATTCGAGCCATAGCTCAGTTTTGTGTGTGTTTTTGGGTTTACCTAGTTTCGAGTAAACAGTCCCTATTTTCCAGTTTTGGGATAAATTCCAGTTTTCCAAATTCGAGTTTTAAACCTATTTTTGATATGAATTATACATGTAATGGTATGTTTTTAGTATATATATACGTAGTATATATGTATGTGTGAGTGTAGGTGAGTTTTGAGGATAAATGGTTGTGTATATTTGTAGTTGTGTGTGTATACACATGTATGTGTATATGTGCACTGTGTGTGTGTGTTTTGTGCATTGGTTGGGGGCTATTTCCTGGTTCCAGGAATACTGGAAACCCCCCCGCTGTACAGCAGCTCTCTCTCTCACTGTTCTCTTCTCTCATTCACTCTCTCTCTCACTCTAAGTCTCTCTCTCTGTCTCACTTCCCTCTCTATATATATGTGTGAATCACATATATGTTGTATATATATATATATATATATATATATATATATATATATATATATATATATATATATATATATATATATATATGCATATATTGATATATATATATATATATATATATATATATATATATATATATATATATATATATATATATATATATATGTATTAATTCTCATGTAGTGTCATTATATATATATATATATATATATATATATATATATATATATATATATATATATATATATATATATATATATATATATATAAAATATATATATATTTTATATATATATATATAAAAAATATATATATATATATATATAATATATATATATAAAAAAAATATATATATATATATATATATATATATATATAAAATATATATATATATATTTTATATATATATATATTTATATATATATATATATATATATATATATATATATTTTATATATATATATTTTATATATATATATATATATATATATATATATATATATATATATATATAAATATATATATATTTTATATATATATATAAAATATATATATATATATATATATATATATATATATATATATTTTTTTTTTTATATATATATATATATATATATATATATATATATATATATATATATATATATATATAAAATATATATATATATATATATATATATATATATATATATATATATATATATATATATATATATGTGGGTGATGGTATTATATGTAGTATTCATATATTGATATATATATATATATATATATATATATATATATATATATATATATATATATATATATATATATATATATATATATATATATATATATATGGGTAGTAGATAGACTTGTATATATCTATATATATATAGACATGCATATATATATAACTTACTAGGTATAGGTTTATATAGAAACCTAAGCAATAGCCTATGGCCAAGATACTAGCCTGTGGCTTGGGGCTAACCCAAATGACCTAAAACACTACTAGTTGACCCTTGTTGACTAAGGGTTGACCAAAGTCAACCTTAGGTCAAATTTGACCTAGTTAACCTAGAATTGACTAGGAATGACCTAAAACAACTAGTTTAACTAGTTTGACTAAAATCCTAACTAGTTTGACTAGTGTTGACCTAACTTTGACTAGTTTGACTTTAGAGTTGACCAAGAGTTGACTTTTGACCAGATTGACCCAGAATCATGTAGTATGCATAGTAGACTTCATTTTTACTGTTTAGAACACATTGTGACTTGTGTTGCTCTGATCAGGAGCCAGACACCTCTCCTCAGACAGCATATTCTCTACAGACATTCATACAGCAGGCGAGTACATTCTCTGACCGTTTCATACTTGTTCAGGCTTTATTTCTCGCTCTAGATTACTTTACTTGTTGCTGTCACATTGGTAACACGGATTGGTACTATATGGATCTTTACATGAGATGTTATCCCTCTCGGGAGCATCGGGTACTTCATGTTATGTGTGTTTCACTATCATCATGTACTCCTATGCTTCCATCTTACATGTGCACTCATGTGATCATGTACTCTCATGATTCACTGAGCCCTTATGTATAACTTTACATATACTCATTTATGAGCCTCATGTGAAGTAATCATATATAATAACGTAACTTGTCTAGATCCTTGTGTATTGATTGGGGAAACGAGAGAGTAGAAGTAGACATGTGAATAATTCCAAAGTAGTGTAATCATGTGCAAACTCAGTAGTGTAATCATGTATAAATTCTAGCCATTCACATGCCTATCTTTTACTCTACATCACTTATCACTTATAGTTCTCTATATACAGTAGATATTTCCTTTACAGCTATCTCTTTTACAGTGTATATTTCCTTTTAGCATTTCTTGTATCTTACTCTATTGCCTGTATCGTATTTCCTAACTTGATATGAACTGTGTGAGATGTATTATGCTCGTTCCTGTCCTGACTGGACCTATTGAAAATATTATAGAGGATGAGGACGAGGCATGGGTGACTACATATTATGGAGCAGGACTAGATGACACTTGTGTTGAGGACCCTCAGCAGGATCCACCTGCAGCTGAGGATGTTGCTCCAGTAGTCTAGACCAGTTAGCTAGACAGTCTTTTCTATATTATATTTTGTCTCACATTCTGAGTTGTATTTTGAGATGTGGAGATGTACAGACTCTTAGACTTATTGTATTATGAGTTGACATTCTGGATGTTATGTATCCTAGACACTTAGACTTATTTTCATCTATGCTATTGTTCTCTTTGAGTTACTATTTATCTATCTATCTATCCGTCTTTCATTCTTCTACCTTAGATGTGATTGAGACTGTATGTTGTGATGTTACCTCCATTCGGAGTGTATAAACTGTACAGGTACCTTTATATTGTTAGATGATTGACCTAGGACAGCGTTCTACCGCCGACACTGCGGCGTAGGATGGACGTACCCACGTCTCGTGCCCTTACTCTAGGGTGCGGGTCGTGACAAATGTAGCTTGTAATGAACTTTCCCCTACTGCTCTTGTGATCGGGTCTTCTCCTATAGTAACCTCACGTGCATGCCTGAGGAGGATCTTTCATTGGCTACTTGTCTTTCTGGAGAGCTTTGCATAAAGATCAAGCATGGCCTTGGTGCTTGCAAAAGGTGCAGTACATAGGGGAAGATTCATATTCAACTTTTTGAGATATGCGTCTGCCATTAGAGAGGTTGATGCAGATTACTGGAGGAGGAGTCTTACTAGCATCAATTTCAACAAGTATACGAGCAACACTGGGATGTGTTAGTTCTTATGTGGCTTGATCAAGGCGCAATGGGTTACCAATTCCTATGGCCAAGGAAAACATCGTATTTTTGTTGAAAAATTGTATGGGCAGTCCAAGGAGAGATACCCATACGAGTGCTAGAGGCGATTCCTTCGTAGGAGAGAAGTCTTTGTGCCACCTGAAGAGTCTCATTGGGGCCCGAGAGATGAACCATAGATCTTTAGATCGGAGACGAAGAAAATTTGCCTCCTCCTGAGGCCGAATAAGGATATGCTTGGGGTCGATCGATCCCACTTGTACAAGACCAACAAACTTGAAGTTGAGGAAAGCTTTCTGAATCACGTCAATAGAAGGACGTGAGTGGAAAAAATTTCTAATGAGAGCGAAATGGAACGGATCCGCTAGGATGTTTTCCTCCTCTTCGGAGAAAGAGATGACCGAGAACCCTCGCGAAAGGGAAGGAGGCCAGATCTGTATGGTGGGGGTCGAACTAGGTTGAGCCCCCGCCACCGCCTCGACGAATGTCTTAGCCATGAAAGGGAGGAGTGCCGATGGAGCAAGTGTCTCTCCACCTCATCCTCCTCTAATGTTTGACATACTTTTATGGAACGTTAGGGGAGTAGCCAATCATATGACTCTTAAAAGAATCAAATCGCTATGTCGCATCCACAAAGTACAACTTCTGGCCATTATCGAGCCCAAAGTCTCCACTGACCAACTCTATTTTTATCAAGTAAAGCTAGGTTTTCATATCTCTTTTACAAACGACAAAGGGAATATTTGGATTTTTTGCAGCAAAGAAGGATAGTTTACAATGGCGGAGTCTACTAAGCAGTCGCTGTCGGTCCTTTTCTCCCATCCGCTCATTCTTTCTACATCACTTATTTCGGTTGTACATGGCAGTAATACTAAAGAGGGCCACCATTTGCTATGGGACTCATTGCTCTGGCTCCCGAATTTCTTTCAGTTTCTCTGGCTGATCGGGGGAGATTTCAATGCTATTTCACGTACTAAAGAAAAGTTCGGAGGTCTTCCCCCCAATGAGGCTTCCATGCGGGAGTTCCTGGAGTTCCAAATGGCTGCAGGGGTATCGGAGACCCCGTTCACTAGCAGTTGCTTTACATGGGTTAAATCCAAAGAGGGACCGGATCGACAAGGATCCAGGCTTGATATGGTGCTCATGGATAAAAGCTGGTAGGAATGGGCTCCTCTCACGTCGTATGATCACTTAAATCGTACGGAGTCTGATCATGCTCCTATCCTGATTCAGTTCCGAGCACCCTCCTCAGTGCCAAGGAAACCATTCCGGTTCCTTTCATTCTGGCCTGCTCATTCTTCATTTTTTCAAATTATAGAGCAAGCCTGGACATCGGTGTATCATCCTAACCCTCTCATCAACTTGGGTATGCGACTCACTGCCACCAGGAAGGCTCTATCGTCCTGGAGTCATGCTACGTTTGGAGACATATCCCAAGCTGTCAAACTTGCCGAAGACAGGGTCGTGGCAGCAGAGGTGGCCTTCGAACAAGACCCTTCCCTACGCTCCAACCTCCAGGAAGCGCAGGCTCATCTCAAACTGATAGAACTGGGGATTCCCAGGACCCTTCCTTTGGTGTGCGTATTGATCGATAGAAAGTTAAACAGATCTAATACGTGTTCTAACCCTTTATAGGCGGAAACTAGGGTTCACGAATTATACCTGCGGCGGAAAGGAGACAAGTAATTCCTGGCAATCTCGAGCGGACGACCCTAAGATCTTCTGCACGTATTCCTTCCTTGAGTTGGACGTCGTGTGGGCGACGATCTTCCAACCTTTTCTTCTCCTTGGCAGCCCTCTCTTTCTCTCCTTACGTGAATCACGAATTTAGAGAAAGTTTCAGATTTTTGATCGGTCATCTGGCGGCCAGATAATAAAGGATATATATAGGCTACGGCAGGGACCATGAGGAGAAATTAAGGTTAGGCCTCCTAACGGATCTGGATATCCCGTGTTCAGCCTGAACACACAATCCAGGCCCATTAACAATAGCTCGGTCCACTAATGAGCTATTGTTGCACTACCTTCCTAATCCCAAATTATGTTTGTGGGCTCCTTTTATTATATGCTCGTTTGGCTCCCCATGTTAAGATATCGTATGTCCGTCGATCAAATTAAGTTACTGACAACTATATTGATTCGACATCTTTTATCCTTAAGTAGTACCACTCAACTTTATTTGTCATATCGGATATAATCCACCTGCAGGGTTTACGTGACAATCCTTATGAGCTCCTTAAGGGGACATCATTAACCCAATGTATCGGAACATGGATTCCATTTATAATCAACAGCCCATCATACATACAATGTTATTACCCAATTTATAGAGGTTTTTGATCCATAATGAATCTCACTCTTTTATGAGTCAAAATAATGCACACTACATATACATGTCCGTTATTATATCCGGGTTAAGAGCACAAGCATCCTTAATAATAGAGGTGTTTGTTCTCTTATGTAGTCAGTACAAAGAAAACAACCTCAAGTGGTCCTGTTCAATATGCACAAAGTGTACTAGTGTAATACAACTTTTTCAATAGATTGTCCAAGTCCATCTAGGTTGTGAACTATTTATATACTCCATAGGGAACTGATAATATGATCTTCTGTGTGACACCACACACCATATTATCTACAATATAGAATATCAGACATTTGCATTAACACTTGCAACAAATACAATATGCAAACATTTGCCCATATGATTTTCATTCAAAATTTAAGGAAATAAGGTTACTAAAAAAGTGATGCTTTTAGTATATAACCCTAACAATCTCCCACTTATGCTCAAAGCATTGCTTTTCAGTATACTGTTACAAATCTCTCACTTATACTTAAAACCATGCTGCTACACATCTGACTCCCATTCCCTCAACATGACTATCAAAAGCCTTAGCTGGTAAGCTCTTTGTAAAGGGATCAACTAGGTTGTCGACTGATGCTATCTTGATCACAGCAAATTTTTCTTTCTTTACAAAATCTTGTATCAGGTGGTACTTGCGCTCAATGTGTTTGCCAGTCTTATGGGCTCGTGGTTCCTTCGAGTTTGCAACTGCACCACTATTATCAAAATAAAGTGTAATATACTTAGGCAAACTAGGTACCACATCCAAGTCCAACAGAAAGTTTCTGAGCCAAACCACTTCTTTGGCTGCCACAGAGGCTGCCACATACTCGGCTTCCATGGTGGAATCAACAATACATTTTTGCTTGATACTCCTCCACACAATGGCTCCACCTCCTAAAGTAAACACATAACCTGAGGTAGATTTCCTGGAATCCCTATCTGACTGAAAATCTGAGTCAGTATACCCCAAGGGAACTACACTATCTGCCTGGTAAACTAGCATATACTCTTTAGTCCTTTTTAGGTACTTCAAAATATGCTTTACGGCAGTCCAGTGCTCTTGTCCTGGGTTAGACTGATATCTGCTGACCATGCCTACGGTAAAGCAGATGTCTGGTCTCGTACATAGTATTGCATACATTAAGCTTCATACTGCTGAAGCATAAGGAACTCCCTTCATGTTCTCTATCTCTTTAGGTGTCCTCGGACACTGCTTCTTTGATAGAGCAATTCCATGTCTAAAAGGTAAGAAACCTTTCTTAGAATTTTGCATACTAAAACGAGTTAGTACAGTATCGATATAGGAAGCTTGGGATAAGCCCAACATCCTTTTCTTGCGATATCGTAGAACTTTGATCCCAAGGATGTGACCTACTTCTCCCAAGTCCTTCATATCAAACTGTTTGGATAACCATACCCTTACATCAGATAACACCTTCACATTGTTTCCAATGAGCAAGATGTCATCCACATAAAGTACTAGGAACACCACCACGTTTTCGTCACACTTTCTGTATACACATGATTCATCCTGACATTGATCAAATCCATAGGATTTTATCACCTGATCAAAACATATGTTCCAAGATCTGGAAGCTTGCTTAAGTCCATAAATGGACTTCTTGAGCTTACAAACAAGATGCTTCTGGCCCTTTTTAATGAACCCGTCTGGTTGCTTCATATAGATGTCTTCCTCAAGACTTCCATTAAGGAAAGCTGTCTTGACATCTATTTGCCAAATCTCATAATCGAGATGAGCTGCAATAGATAAAAGAATCCGGATAGACTTAAGCATGGCTACAGAAGAAAAGATTTCCTCATAATCGATACCCTCTCTTTGAGTAAAACCTTTTGCTACAAGCCGAGCTTTAAAGGTTTCAACCTTACCGTCTGATCCTCTTTTTCTCTTATAGACCCACTTGCATCCAATGGCTTTTACACCAATGGGTGGTTCTACAAGCTTCCAGACCTGATTAGAATCCATAGATTCTATTTCAGATATCATTGCTTTTTGCCAAGACTCTGCATCTTTATCTTGGAGTGCTTCATTATAGGTACAGGGATCATAATCTTGTTCCTCAGGGACGAAGTCTGACGACTCTTCCAAGAACATATATCTATCATGTTGTATCACAACCCTCCCACTACGACGAGGCACTATCGGTTGTGGTGTAACATTTGTGACACGTTGTGCAGTTATTTGTAGTTCATCCTCTTGTACTGTTGGTACTAAAGTACTTGGTGTCTCACATCTTAGTTCTTCTAGAACAACTCTGCTTGTGGGTTTATGGTTCATCACATAGTCTTCCTCTAAGAATTGGGCATTGGTGCTAACAGTGACCTTCTGATCCTTAGGACTATAAAATAAACCTCCTTTCGTTCCTCTTGGATAGCCTACAAATAAGCGTACTTCTGTACGAGATTCCAACTTATCTGCTTTCCCATTCAGCATATGTGCTGGACTACCCCAAATACGAACATGTTTCAGACTAGGCTTACGCCCAATCCACAGCTCTGTGGGAGTAAGAGGTACTGACTTAGAAGGAACCAAGTTCAAAATATAAGCTGCAGTCTCTAAGGCATATTCCCAAAATGAATCTGGCAAATCTGAATAACTCATCATTTATCTAACCATCTCCATAAGAGTTCTATTCCTTCTTTCGGATACACCATTCTGCTAGGGTGTTCCAGGTGTAGTCAATTGGGATGCAATCCCAGCCTCTGATAAATAATCCCTAAACTCTCCAAAGAGGTACTCGTCGCCACGATCTGATCGTAATGACTTGATACATTTTCCATAACGTTTCTCCGTTTCAGTCTTGTACTCTTTGAATTTCTTAAAGCACTCAGACTTACGGCGCATCAAATAAATGTATCCATACCTGGAATAATCGTCAATAAATATGACAAAATATTCAAAGCCACCTCTAGCTTGGATAGTCATGGGTCCACACAAATCAGAATGAACCAATTCCAACACATCTTTAGCCCTATACCCCTTTGCTGTAAAAGGCCTTTTGGTCATTTTACCTTCCAGGCAGGATTTACAGACTGGTAGTGCCTCCACTTCCAATGAACTCAAAGGTCCATCTTCAACCAGTCTTTGAATCCTTCTTAGGTTAATATACCCCAATCGCAAGTGCCAAAGATATGTTTGGTTTATACAAGAAGGTTCTTTTCTCTTATTTAAGTTAGATGACATATTATTCATTTCCATAAGTTGTATTGTGGGCGAAATAGGATTAATGACATACAAATTATCAACCAATGCACCAGAACAGATAAAATGTTTATTCTTTCTAATAACAATATTTCATTAAAATAAACTGAATATCCATCCTTAACTAACATAGAAACAGAAACTAAATTCCTTCTAACTGAAGGTGCATAAAGACAATCTCTCAATGTCAAAGACTTATTTCTACCAAAAGATAAAGTAACATCTCCTAATGTAATGACCGATACTTTTGTAGCATCACCCATGAACAAACATATCTCTCCATCATTGAGCCGTCTGGTTTCCTGGAACCCCTGTAATGTATTGCAGACATGATTAGTGGCTCTTGTATCTACACACCAGGTGCCGGTAGATAACACCGCTAAACATGTTTTAATTACTTGTAAATGAGATATACCTTCTTTGTCCCCTTGTTTGAGAAGTGGACAATCAGTCTTCCAATGTCATGACCCTTTGCACTTGAAATATTTGCCTTTCGGCTTTTTCACCGTGCCTTGAGGTCCCATGCCCTTCTTTGCTGAGTTTGTCCGTTTCTGAATGTTATTCATCTTCTTACCGCCTTTTGGCTTAGAAGTAGAAGCCTTTTCAGAAACAAAAACATGATCACTCTGCCTAAAGAGAGATTCAGCATCCTGTAGCTCTTTTGCAAGTTCTGCCAAACTATATAATCTTTTGTTCATGTTGTAATTAAGGCAGAAATTGTCAAAACTTTTAGGCAGAGTCCAGAGAATGATATCGACCTGGGATTCCCCTTTGATTTCAGCTCCAAGGATCTCCATCTCATTCAGATGACCCATCATCTTGAGAACATGATCCCTTACTGGTGTACCCTCGGCCATTTTTGTATTCATCAAACATTTCATAGCAAACAACCTAGCTGCTCTACTCTGATGTCCGAAGAGTTTCTTGAGGTTATACATCATGTCATAAGCAGTGGCCATGGCCTGATGCTGATGTTGCAGTACATTTGACATAGATGCCAGAATATAATACCGTGCCATCTCATCTGCCTTTTTCCACTTCTTATAAGCCTCTTTGACCTCTTCATCAGAGTTAGCATCAGGTTTAGGTAGGCATTCCTCAACAAGTACATATTTGTACTCCTCAGCAGTCAGAACAATATCCAAATTACGTTTCCAGTCAATATAATTAGGTCCAGTAAGTTTGTTTTCTTTAAGAATCACCATAAGTGGACTGAAAGAACCCATTTTTGAAATCCTGAGAATCACATAAATAAAATTATGTAGGGCAAAAAAACTTTTTGAATTAATTAAATATTGATCCCTCAAAACAATAATAAAAAATTCACCAACACCTTGAACACCATGAATTTAGCATGCCATGATAGTGTGGACGTATACAAATTCAACTTTGTTCAAGTAGGTTTTTCTTATTAATTTTACTATCATGTCAACATAACTTTATGACAAATAAAATTAATATGCTGGTCTTACTCTGGTCATACAAATAATAGCAGTGACTCCGATGGGGAGGATACCATTATTTGTATCTAAGTGTATACCATTACTTAATACAAGTCCATTACCTTGTAATGAGTTTCTTCAGATGGAGAAGTGAACACATACTAGATAACTTTCTATAATTATCCCTAAGGAAGTTTGTACTGGTGATCCATAATTATACTCATCCGATATGGAGGAAAGCACTATAGCCAACACGCAAGTATAATTACATCACCTACAAACCAGTAATAGAGACCATAGGATTTAAACTAAATAAATATCCTCTCCCACTTAGTTATTTAACAATGAGGGTTTTTCTACTAGTTGATATTATGTCCATGTTGTCCATTATTAATGTAGGCTTGGTTTTTCAAAAAAAAACAACCACACAATAATAAACATGCATAATCAGGAAAAACAAAATGACAAAAATAAGAGCAAGTGAATGAGGATGAGGACTTCATGTCCGTGCATTCAACAGATTGCCAACGAACATTATGCGAGGTTGTTCCTACCAGAACAAGTGAATGAGGATGAGGACTTCATGTCCGTGCTTCCTAGGGTCTTCAGTGACGAGGAAAGTTCTGCTCTTACAGAGAAGCCTAACATGGAGGAGTCTTAGCTACTGTCAAGTCGATCGATCGCCATAGTACCCCAGGGCTGGATGGGTTTATGGGCATTTTCTTCATTAAGTGTTGGCACATTATTAAGGAGGATGTCCTGTCCGCTGTCCATATGTGCTTCGATGGCTTCTCACTTTCGAAAGTCATTACCAGCACTCTTCTCATCCTTATCCCCAAGAACAGACACCCTTCTTCCATTACTGAATACTGGCCGATTAGCCTTTGCAATTTTGCTAATAAGTTATTCTCTAAACTATTGGCAAATAGGCTTTCTCCAATGATGATGAGGATTATATCCCCAGAACAAAGTGGATTCATCAAGGGAAGGAAGATTGTGGATAACATTATTCTTGCTCAAGAGATGTTCAGTATGCTAGGACATGACAACTGGGGTCACAATGCAGCCATTAAATATGATATGAGCAAGGCGTATGACCGTGTCAATTGGAGATTTTTACTAGCCACCCTTCGAAGACTTGGTTTCAATGAGACTTGGATCAATATGATACTTCATTTGGTGAATAATGTGTGGCTCTCGACTTGTGGTATTAACATCAAGTTATAGATCAACGGATGTAGCATGGTAACAAGAGAATTCATTTAGTTGGCATGAAGGAGTAGTAGAGAAGGGCCAAACCACCACAGAGAATCCACACTCACCAATTAGAGAATTATCGAGAGGGAGAGGAATACTTGTGTGCTTAGCCTTCTGTCATGCGTCCTTCTGCAATGGCACCAAAAGTTTGGTTAGTACTCCGTCTTGTTATGTTCCTTTCTCTCAGAATTCCTAAGAATGAATGCTATAAAAATCGATGAAAACGAGCAAGAATCAAATCATCAAAAACCATTCACAAAAGTATCCATCAAAACCAAGCAACAAAACTAGCAGCAAAGCATCCAAAGAAAACTCTTGGACTCATTTCAAGAGAAACCAATCCATTAGTTGGAAAGGTTCTTATGCATTTGTCCGTGATCGATTCAATACTGATGGTAAGTTTCCCTAATACTTGATTCCGTCCGAGTTAAATCAAGCCACAAACCTTATATAGTGAACCGCTAGGAGCAGGACACTACATAATATACTACTATGAAAAAGTTTCATCCTCGAAACTTAAAACAAAAGTCCTACATCAAGATCATCAAACAGCGAAGGGTATTTCACCCCCATCTCCTCTTCGAGTTCCCATGTCGACTCCTCAACAACATGATTCTGCCACAACACATTAACCAAAGCCACTATCCGATTCCGTAAAACTTTTTCCTTTATGTCCAAAATCTGGATAGGTACTTCATTGTAGGATAGGTCAACGCTCAGTTGCAACTGAGCGAAGTTCACTATGTAGCTTAGATCATGCATGTACTTCCACAGTTGGGATACATAGAAGACGTCATGTACATCAGCCAGAGCTGGAGGTAGTGCAAGTCGATAAGCCACTGAGGCTACCTTCTCAAGGATCTCGAAAGGTGCAACAAATCTCGGGCTTAACTTTTCTTTTATCCCAAACAGCATCACAACTCGCATGGGTGTGACCTTCAAGAAGACATGGTCGCCCGTAATAAATTCTAAGGGTCGCCGATGTACATTCGCATAACTTTTTTGCCGACTTTGAACAACTTTAAGCCTTTTTCGAATCAAACGGACCTTCTCGACGGCCTGTTCCATAAGTTTTGGTCCGAGCACTTGCCGTTCACTAACTTCATCCCAACATATAGATGATCGACATTTTTGTCCATACAAGGATTCATACGGGGCCATCTGAATACTTGTCTGATAACTATTGTTATAGGCAAACTCTGCTAATGCGAGATATGCGTCCCAATTCGTCTTCAAATCAAGAATGTACAGTCTTAACATATCTTCAAGGATCTGATTTACCTTCTCTGTTTGACCATCATTCTACGAATAGTATGTCGAACTGTAATTCAACTTTGTATCCATTACTGCTTACAGACTAATCCAGAAAAGCGACAAGAATCACCCGTCACTATCTGACACTATAGAAATTGGCACCCTGTGTAATCGGACAATTTTATTCATATAGATCTGAGGCAACCGGTCAACGCTCCATATTACTTTTATTGCAATAAAATGAGCCGACTTGGTCAATCTATTTATGATCACCCAATTTGTGTTATTTTCTTTCTGAGTTTTTGGTAAGCCGACTATGAAATCCATGCTGATATGATCCAACTTCCACTGTAGGATAGCGAGATTTTATAGTTCTTCGCCAGACCATTGATGTTCTGCCTTCACACGTAGACAAGCTAAGCATTGTGACACAAACAAGGCAATATCCCGCTTCATGCTATGCCACCAAAATATGGTGCATAGATCTTTGTACCTTTTAGTGTTTCTCGGATGCAACGAATACTTCACAAAATAGGCTTCGGTCAATATTTTTTTCCTGAGTTCCTCGTCCTTAGGGACGCACAATATTTTTTTGACACAAATAATGTCATCTTCTACTACAAAATCGGTCGCCTTTCCTGCTAGAATCAACTCATGTATCTTCTGCAGAAATATATCATCCTTTTGAGCAGTCTTGATCCTTTCCTGGAGGCTCGGTTCAAGCTGCAACTGAGCCAACTGTATATTCTGTGTACGAACTATGAATTCAATGCCCATCCCTTCTAAATCTAGCAGTACTTCCTTTGCCACTGATAGTGTCCCAATGAATTTTTGATTCAAGGCATCAACCACCACGTTTCATTTACCCGGCGTATAGAAAATCATTGTCATAATCCTTGATCAATTCTAACCAACGTCGCTACCTCAAATTTAACTCCTTTTGAGTGAATATGTACTTCAGGCCTTTGTGGTCCGTGAAGATATCGTAGGACACACCGTAGAGATAGTGTCGCCATAATTTCAAAGCAAACATAATCGTAGCCAATTCCAAATCATGAGTTGGATAATTCTTCTTATGCTGCTTAAGCTATCTTGAGGCATACGATATGGTCTTTTTGCGTTGCATGAGAACACATCCCAACCCAAGTCCCGACTCATCACCATAAATCTGGAATCCCTCGAAGCCTTTTGGAAGAGCAAGAATTAGAGCCGTGATGAGCTGCTGTTTTAGTTCTTGAAAACTAATCTTACAGTCGTTAGTCCACTTGAATGTGACTCCCTTCTGAGTGAGGCGAGTTAGAGGCGAAGCAATTCTCGAAAAGTTTTTTACGAACCTACAGTAGTACTCGGCTAAACCAAGAAAACTCTGTATCTCACTAGCTGACGTATGTTATTTCCAGTCTTCCACTGCTTCTATCTTATTTGGGTCAATAGCATCACCTTCTGCCAAGATAATGTACCCTAGAAATGATATGCTGTCCATCCAAAATTCATATTTGCTCAATTTTGCATAGAGTTGACTTTACGAAGCGTTTGAAGTACCATTCTCAAATGCTCAACAAGCATCTCCTTGTCTTTCGAGTAGATCAAGATGTCGTCAATGAATAGATGACAAACTTATCCAAGGATGGTCTGAATACTTTGTTCATTAAGTCCATAAAGACTGCCGGAGCATTAGTCAAACCAAATGGCATGACCAAAAATTCATAATGTCCGTATCTTGTACATAATGCTGACTTAAGGACATCTTCGAGTCTGATCTTCAACTAGTGGTATCCTGAACAAAGATTAATCTTAGAAAACACGATCGCCCTTGTAGCTGGTCAAATAGATCATCTATCCTTGGCAAATGATACTTATTTCGAACAGTTGTCTTGTTAAGCTCTCGGTAATCGATGCACAGCTGTATTGTCCAATCTTTCTTCTTTACAAACAATATCGGAGCTTCCCACGGCAATACACTTTGGCGAATGTATCTACGGTCCAATAACTCTTGTAATTGCATTTTTAGTTCTTTTAATTCTGCTGGAGCCATCATGTATGGTGTCTTCGATATCAGGTGAGTATTCAAAAATGTATCAATTATGAATTCAATTTCTCTGTCCGACGACTTTCCAGGTATCTTGTCTGGAAATACATCAGAGAATTCTTCCATGACTTCGATTTGATCCAAGTCTGCGCCCTTCATCCGAGTGTCTTAAACAGAAGTGAGGTACCCTTCACACCTCAAATATAGAATATGCTTTGCTGTAACTGCCAATATCACCATCGCTCCCTTAGACGTCAAACCGCACGAGTAAGAGAACTTCGTTTCTCCGGGTAGGCAAAACACAACTCTCTTCTCTGTACAGTCGATCGTCACATGACAGGCGCTGAGCCAGTCCATTCCCAAGATGATGGCGTACTCTTTGATGTCAAGTACAATAGCGTCCAGGGATAGAGTCTTGCCTCCAACAATGATGTATCCTTTCTTGCAAATCAAAGTTGTAGGAATATCTACTCCCGAAGGAGAGCTAACACACAGCGCCAACTTTAATAGAGTCATACAAAATTTATTTTTTGTTGCAAAATCAGACGAGATGAAACAATGAGTAGCGCCAAAATCGAACAACACCCGGGTAGGTATACCTTTGTAAAGTAACATACATGTTATAACATTCTCCAAGGTAAGAGCTTCTACTTGAGTCAGAGCATACACTCTTTCTTGCGCACCTTGTTGTTGATTTGGTGCATTTCCAGTTGGAGCTGGTAAGGCTAGTAGCACTTGGCCACGATTCTGATTGTACTGTTGGCCACGGTTTTGATTATTATACTATCCATGATACTAGTTTTTATTCTCTCCACAAGGAGGATACTGATTCCCTCTGCTAGCTCTGTAGTCAGCTCCCCTATGGCTCATATCTCCACATTTGAAACATCTAACACGACATTCCTCTCCTCGGTGTCCAAATCGATTACATTTATTGCAACACGACAACTGCTACTGAGGCCCTCTATTGTCGCATGTATTATGATACTTAGGTGCATTATTCCTTCCAACAGTCCAAGGTCGTTTATGGTTTTTGCCTTGATTGCCCTATGTTGCCCTGCGACAAACTGGCTTATGGAATCTCTTCATCTCTAAAGCTGTTTTGTACGCCTTTATGTAAGACGTACACATTCGACTTAGAACTTGCACTGTAGGCCATCATTCAAGCCTTGTGTTTGCAAAAACAAAAGTCTTATTACAAACTTAGAAAAGAATACAAGAGTACAATTGATTTATGGGAAAGTACAACTATAGGAATCTGATCAGAAGACGATCACTTTATTCCTTGGACGATGTGATGTCGAAGACACGAGCCTCTGGAGGATGCAACAACACTTTAGCAAAAGATTATGATATTTCTTGATGCTTTGAGATTGATTTGAAACTCTATTTATAGAGTTCTTGAAATAACTGTTTAGCAGTTATTCTGGATTATGCGCGCTTCAGGTTGCGTGCCTCCTGTTCACTTGCGCAAATGGTTGCACTAACTATTGTGGATGCGTGACATCATTTGATTGAGATGTGCATGGTCGTGAGCAGTATAGTGGGCATGTTCTGTGAAGTTAGTGGCTTGCGTGCCATGTCACTCTGTTCTGAACACTGTTTGATCACCTTGCGCGAGCTTCATCAGGTTGCACGTGGGCGCAATGTAACAATCTATGCGAGCAGTTGCACCAACTGCTATGGATGTGTGGTATCGTTTGATTGAGATGTGCGTGGTCATGGGCAGTGTAGTGGGCATGCTCTGCGAAGTTGGTGGCTTGCGCGCCACGTCACCCTACTTAAAATAAGAGTTGATCAAGTGGCACCAACTTGCCAGGCTACGAATGGGCACAACTCAATGACTGGCACCTTTGACTAGGTCTTATGTGCTGTACTGATTAATTCTTGTACCATTTAATGACTTGTGTAAACCAGCTGTCAGCATTAATTACATGCTGATAAAATCTTCTCGAGCGCCGCATTGTGCGAGATTCGAATGGTTTTTTTAATCTCCGTGCTGTCAGTTGTCAGAAAATGATGATACCGTTATAGTTTTTTGAGGAAGTACGCCACGTGGCGCTCGCACAACCTGACTCCAACGTAACCAGATGTTGGCATAACCTGATGTTGCACAACTTGATGGTTTGGCGCAATGTAATAATTTGACGCTATCTGATGTTCAAACACTTTAATAGGTGGCGCAACTTAATTTTTAGCCTCTGTAAGACCCCCTTCAAAGTTTTTAAAACTTGAAAATACTTCGAAGTTTTGAAATACTTTGAATTATGCTAGTTTTGTTTGGATTGCGCCAGGGAACTGTTCAACCAAAACTCCAAATTTTAAGCGTCAGTTGCGCTACAATTTTAAAAAGAGTTTTTAAGCTATAAATAGCCGACTAAAGAGAAATTTTAACTTTTTATCAAAAGTTAATTCTCTTAAACTATCTTATCTTCTTTTTTCAAACTCTCGAAGCTTTCCCGACGATCGCCAAATGGCGCCAAAGAAGTCTGCCGCTGCCAAAGGAAAAGCTATTGTTGAGTCTTTATCCTGTACACCACCAATAAAAGCACCTCAATATGCGCGACCATTATCAAGGACTAAAAGAGCCAACCCGGCACTTGAAGGTGAACGTCAATTGGATTGACCAACTCTTTTTAGGGTTTTGGTCAATTTGTGCGTTTCACAACGTGCGCTACCTCTTTTTAGAGTGTGGGCATACTTCACAACTTGTGCTTTCTCTTTTTAGAGTTTGATTTCTATTCACGAACTGTGTTGTACGATTTTTAAATTCGTACTTTCTGATTTTGTGCGAAATGCATATAAAAAGTAGTGCAACTTGAAATCATGTGCAATACAGATGTCGCGTAATGCAGATACCGTACAATGCAACACAGATACTGCGTGCAATACAGATATCGCACAACATAGATGTCGTGCATCATAGATGTCGTGCAACATAGTTGTCGTGCAACCTAGATGTTGCGCAACACAGAAGTCGCACAATTCATATACTGCACAACCGGATGTCGCGCAACATGGATATCGCACAACATATATATTTTCTTTGTGTTTTCTGTTCCATCTTTTTGAGATTAACTTTTTGTTATTCTTCTTCTCTTTTGTAGTTGATCTTAAAGAAGACCTTAATATTGAGAAATATGCTTCAGCTTTCACTGTATCAGAATATAAAGAAGACTTATCTCATGTCTCATATCCTCAATATGATGCACCTGAATCCAGAAGGGCCATTCTCACTGCTCAAGAAAGTCGTACTTTATTATGTCTGATGAATGGTGAACCTTTGGAAAGTGTAGATAATGTGACTCATAAGAAATCAACTTTCCTATTTGGAGATGCAATGAAGAAAACATCTCAACCAAAGACCAAGAAAGAAGAAAGGATTTATCAATGTAAGGACATAATTACATATCTGACTGAGATGGCAACACATTTGTCCTTGTCCCGATATGAATTCTCCAGTCACCCTTGAAGGATGGCCTGGGACATGACTCCAATTCAGCAAGCCAGAGTCGAAAAAATATGCTATAAGTTAGGTCCGTAGAGCAAAGATCTATTTTACAGTACTTCAGACAGGTACAGTTCTCATCTCAGGGGCTTGAAGCCGAGTTGTATACCTCCAAAAGATTGATCGATACTTCTTTCCATCAGGGTGCCCATCTTTGCAAACACATTTGCTAAAGCTGAAGGAAGATACCCAGATCAGGCCATGCATTTAACAGGCCTAGTCAACCCAGACATGAAACGTTGGAGCAGCTTAGTTACCCGGATTCTAGATCAGTTCAAGGATAAACTTCTTGAGTTAGACCTCTATAAGGCCATCTGGACTACTATTCATGGCTTCCGCCTAAATGCTCATATGTTCTTAGCTCTAATTAAAAGATATAATGACAGAACTGGTACCTTCATGACCCCTCAAGGGGAAATTGGTTTTGCACTTCATGAGATAAAATCTCTCTCACATCTTCCAATGGGTAACAACCCATATGAAGAGTATGTAGCCACTAATGAGGAGCCGGATATCATTTCCACAGAAAAATCTCAGATGGTGGCTGCGTTCGAGGAGCTTCTATGCCATTATAAGATATGCTCCTTTTACTACAAAAGTGCTTCCGCAGGGACTTGTTATACAATTAAGTGGTTACCGTATTTATTTTTAGGCCATGCTCATAAAGAAAAGATTGTTGAAAGTCAAGCCTGTAATCCTTGTTTCTTCCAACTGCTTAGTCGTAGCGACATAGAAAAATTGATGGAAAAGTCCAAGCATACAGATAACATCTTGGATGTGGATTGGCACCCCTTCAAAGCTGTTGCTACTATTGAAAGTTATCTCAAACAGGGTTGTAGGCCCATGTCAAAAGAAGCCCAATTGGCAGGTTTTCTTGCTTTATAGCTGCGACGGTTTATAGTTCCAGGGGCCAGTGCAGTCAATAGATTTCACAGAGGCATATTATTTGCTACTGTGTGTCTAGTATTTGGCCACAAGATGGACATTCTTTCAGCGATGACATGTCGCCTGAACGCAGGACTGTATTCTTTTGTAGATACTATACTACATGATAAGGATGCTCGGTTGGATTTTCCCCGTACTGAAATGCCATATACTTATTTGTTCGGGTGGTTATTGCTACACCATCCCAGTTTGATGGACCCTGACATGGGTGAAGTTGGGGGTAACTTCATCAGGCGTTATTCCGATGCTCGTTAGAATATAAACACACTTTCAGAATGTAGACGAGCTTGAATCGAGGATCTGGGTAGAGATTTTAATGTGTTTTCCTCCTCTAGGATATGAGAATCTTCCTTCATAATTGATGGATTTAGAAGCAGCATCTCTCCGTCTGTCCCCAACTATTTTTGCATGGTTGAAGACAATCCGTCCATCTCATCTAGTATATCGATTTAAGGAAGAATGTTTTCTAGAACCATATTTGCCAAGTCGATTCGCTCGACAATTTGGTTATGACCAGCTGCATGTGGGAAATGCCACTACTTGCCTTCAAGCCAAAGGTTTCTTGATTGATGGTGCTAGGGCTTGGAGATATTATAATGCCAGAGGCACTAAGGCTATATTCTCCATGCCCCATAATCTTGCTCAGGGTCCGCGTATGTTATACACATACGCAAATTTCTATACTTCGGCAAACACTTTTGCCGAAAACTTTCATCTGGCCCACAGTTTTGCCAGTGATAAGCGAACGAAAGCTGGAGTTCGTACCGCACAATTGTCCAGGGATGCAGAAGATCGAGACCCTGCCAATGATCCTCTGGAGGCTTCCCTTGTAGGCTTTTTAAATGAAGTAAACGATCCGTTGGACGTATCATTAAAATTACAAAAACAAGGTCCCCTACCAAGGGACTTAATAAAAGGAAGAATGGAGATTCCTCTGCTCCTTCGCATCATGATGATCTTTATTCTTCTCCTAAAGTACCGAAGAAGAAAAAGATGAAGACTGCTTTGATGATTAGTGAACAGCCTACCACTAGGATAACTCGGTCTCAGTCGAAGCAGATACATAGTAGAACTTCTCTTGGGGAAGGAGAAATAACTCCTTCAGTTCCAAAACAGAGTGGAGTCATCCGAGAAGAAGTGCACAGAATACCAGATGACCTTGATGAGGTCAAAGAAGAACCTGTAGCTCCTCTACTACGGAAGGCTAGAAGAAAATTGTTGGTGACTCGAGCAGAACGTCAAACCATTGACGCTTCCTCCCTCAAAAAGGATTTTGACATATCATTACCCTCAAAGGAGGATCTACCCTCTCAAAAAGGGAATTTCTATGCTTTTAAGCAAAATTTTGATATCTGAATGATATATATTGATATTATTTTCTTTCATCCGTAGAGACTACAGCAACTAATATTCCAGTCTCAATTACTACCGAGGCAATTTTAGGATATCAAGTTGTACGTACGACTGTTTCCATAACTGCCCTGGCTGCGACAGGAGTAACATTGTCATCCCCTACTCCAAATGTCCCGAGCCCTCCAGAGAAGGGTTACCTCCTATAGAATCTCAAGCTGTAGCTGCCGATCTTCTGGCCACCCAAACTCCTACTCGTTCTTAAGAAGATCAAGAGATGATAGACGCCCTCCTGGATTGTGACTATTTTGATGTATTATATCAACTAAAAAATGTCATATAACTGTTGAGGATGAAGAAAATCCAATTGTTGGGGATGGACATCCGAGCTCAAAAACTAATGAGCCTGAAGATAAAGATGATCAAACTACGGCTCTTGAAGATGTTGGGAATAATAAAAATTCCAACACTATGGTTGCAGATACTCAGACCCCTACTGAACAAATATTTGAAGTTAGGGATCCAGAAGGGATTCCCCTAATTAACCAGACCGAATCAAGGACCGGAAGCAGCCATTACTTATCAGGTGGTTCCGAAGCTGGGAGTAGTCAGACAACTGTGTCTAAAACTACCATGGCCAGACTTTGTTCTGATCTGGACATGCCTCATGAAACTCCATATGTATTGCCGGGATCAGGTAAAAATTTGACTTTTATTTACCTTAATTCTTGTAATTTATATGTAATGACTGTGTATCTTGATCATAGTGGGTCCTGCGGGGACGCTTGCAAAAGCTGCATCAACCACCTTAAGTTTTAGCTCGACCATGGCTTCTCTGGATATGGGGACCCAAACTGGAGAGGGAAGTTCTTCTATGATGTCATTACTTAGGTCTCCTGGTGTACAATCTGTAGTTCCACTAGTTACCTTGGAAATAAGAATTCCAATAGAAGTAGCTACCCCAGGAATCTCAGCGATGAATAGAGCTATTGTCGAAGCTTATACTAATGCTTTCTTCACTTCTCTGAAGCCTTTAATTCAAATGGTCATGGAAAAGGACCAATCTTATGAATCAATAAGGGGCCCTTCTTCCTTTATCATTGGAGCCATCTGCAAGATCGGTGATCTGGATAGAGTCAATTACTTAGATCACATTTTGAATGAACTTGAAGAATCGATCAAGTCTTAAAATGACCTAACAAGAGAAAATATTTAGAAACTTATAGATATTGAATGCGAGGTGATGGCCCGTCAAGCTGCAATACAAAAAGCAGAGTTTGAAGCTTCTGCGGTAGCTTTCTCACGACGTTCTACAGAATTGGAATCTCGCATTGTCGTGACAACTTCTTCTGTTGAAATCTATAAGACTGAAGCTACGAAGAAAGAAAGGGAAGCTGCTGAATATCAAGTTCGTCTCCAGGAACTAGAAATTGAAATAGCTCGGCTTCAAGAAGCAGCTAAAGCAGCTCGACGACGCGAAGAAGAAGTATTGGGGATGCATCAGATTGCTGGAAGCCAATTAGATGACCTGAGGAGGCAACGAGATATACTTATCCAAACTGAAGGTGCAGAATTGGAATGTCGAGCAAAAATGCTGCAACCTTTTGATTCAGAATCCGGGAGAGCTCTTGCAAGACAAAGGGTACTTAACTCTAGAGTAGAGAGGGCTGAGAATTTGAAAAGATTAATCATTGATCTCAGCACCCAGTCTCCCCAATGAAGCAGTCTATAGGATCTTTTTATCTTCTTGCCTTTTAAATGATGTACTTTTTTTGACATTTTGAACATTATAGCAATAAAATAATGCTCTTTTTATGATTCTATTACTTATTATATATCTATAGAAGATATAAGTAATAGATAAGGATAGGAAAATATGTTCAGAGGTACCGGACATGACATATCCTCTAATAAAAAAATAATAATATTAATTATATCTGTTCAGAGGTAATGTGGATGTGACAAAATATAACTCAGAATATTGTCATTTCAAAAGACGACTTTATCAAAGGTAATATGGACGTAATACGTCGCTGATATAGATGATAGAATTTAGAGGTAATGTGGACGTGAATATATTGATATTGAAAATAGAATTCAGAGGTAATGTGGACGTGAATCTATTGATATAGAAAATAGAATTCAGAGGTAATGTGGACATGAACTCATTTTTTCTATTGATGATCTTCAAATCGGTTAGGACTTAAAGACAAGATATCATGTCTAAAAAGACGATATCTGTGATACAGATTTATCATTAAGAAAAGATATCTTTTAAAACAGCTGGGTTTCAAAAGACAAAATTGATGATTCGTATAGACTCCACCGGGGATTTTGAGAGGAAGGGTATTCCTGACTCTGGAGATACTAGAACTCTTGTTTATCCGCTTCAGGGAGGCTTTTGCTGGCAAATATTGGTTTTGGAGAAATTTTATCTCCAACATTGACTTGAACCAACTGATCTTCGGTAGGTGGCTCACGTTGTTCAAAGCGAAGCTCCTATTGAGTATCCATCCTTTGTTCCCATGGATCAGATTCAGAGGCTTCGGCAAAGTCTTCGTCATCTTTCGAGAACTCGACAGTCACCATATTGGAAGATAGAGTCACGCGATGGACGTGCCCTACACTGGTATCTGAATCCCATGAGATAGAATCATAGGAGTTAGATCGTTATTCTTCCTCGGATTTGGAGGCTTCTGGAGTCGAAATTGGTGAAGTATAACCTAATCCCTGCTTCGTTTTGCGGTAGTATTGTTGTGATTTTCCTTTCGAAGCAGGAATACGAATAAGAGTTCACCTTCCTTTGCCGCTATTGAGACCAGCTTTAAAATTATAGCCCATCTTTTGAATGATATCTTTTGATTACTGACTATAACGACGTAGTTGAAGTCTTTCGTTATCGTGATTTTCTTCTTCACTATCGGGCGTGATCTTCTGTTTCGTTCCTTTACTAGAAAGTATAGGAAGTTCATCTTTCTTCCTGGAAGGAACTAAGAAGAAGGAGTCCTGTATTGGCTCAAACAATACTTCATTTTGGGAAGCTTCAACTGCTCCTATGGTAAGTGGTTCAAAGTTATCTAACATTTTTAAATAACATCGAGTATAATAAAGAACGTCAGTATACTGTAAAGGAGATGCTACTTTATTGATTTGTACATCATCATTTACAACATGATTCTTAGCCTTAACAGAAGGCTTAGTAAGGTTGATAACCAGAGGAGGAGAAGGAGAATAAGAAGGTTTGTTACGACGAAGGTCATTAACAAGAGGCTCAGAAGAGATGAGCTCCTTTTGTTTCCTTTCTACAGCAGGAGGCTGTTTGTTATGAGAGGAAAGATGTATAGTCAATGTCTGAAAAGAAGAGGGATGAATAGCATGTCCTTTGATGGGGGTCATGAGAACATCTTTTGAAGTATATTTTTGATCTTCCTCACTATTCATAGCCAATACAACTTTCATGGACTCCTCCTTGTACATCCAAGAGTTTGTAAAATATGCTTCAACCCCCCTGAAAGGATTCAGGTCGGCTACTTCCTTTTGGACTTCTCTATTGACATCCATATATTTGAAGCTTTGATGTAAAGTGGATGGTACAATATTATGCTCATACATAAAGGGTCTTTCCAGCAAAGCACTGTAAGAGCCATGATTATCAATTACGTCGAAAGTAACCTTCGTACGAAGATTGCCTATTTGAACTTTCAGGCGAATCTTTCCCAAAGGTTCACTTCTTCCAGAATTGAATCTCAAGATTATCGTGATAGTTGTTGAAAGATTGTGTACATGAATCTTCAATGTATCTAGTAGAGTGTTCGGCATGATGCTAAGTGCAGACCCAGGATCGATCAAAATACGATCAACCTTCATGGTATTGACATATCCCGTGGAGTGGAGGGATCGATCATGACGATTATCTTCCAACAGCATATCACCTTGTGTAAAGGTGATGTTTGGCATCAATTCTATCATACCATGACAATGAAGGCATGTTATAGGCTCATCCTCTGGCTTCTTGAGAAGTGCTAGACAAGTATCAACTTGCGTCAAAGCTTCACTCAATGTTTCCCAAGTTTCCTTTGAAAGACGGAGTAGTTCAAAAATTGACAATCTTGTCGGGGTATTAGCTAGCTGAGCTAGTATATCAAAGTTATATGGCTTCTCAAGTCCCAAAGTTGGAGTCTTCTTCAATACTTTATCAAAATGGACAGGCTATTTTTCTTTGTCAGCTGTAGTCGGTTTAGAAATAATTGGCTCTATTGGAGGTGATAAAGCTGATGGAACATTAACAACAGGAGAAGATGATGCTTGAGGGCCTCCAGAGCTGGAACAGGGTTTTTTTGACCTTCTGAATAGTCTCTTAGGTAAGATTTTCCAGACCTGGTACCAGTCAAGACTTCTTCTTCGGATACAGGCTCAATGGACACCATATTGCAACTCTTTGCCTAGATCTTATTTCTGGAAGGTTTCTTTTAGCAGGATGGAGCATTTGTCTAGTAACCCAAACCAATCCGAGATTGGTTGTGAGAAAGACATAGGGAAAGAGGTACAGAAGATCCCTTTCCATGGTTCAAACCAGAGGTCTTTTGTAGATCATATCCCATTTTCTTCATTAATTCATGAGACTGTGGACTATACAGATGGAAAGCTGGTTGGTATTTGGCTTTGTCTCAGTAGGGGAAGAAGATGAAGGATTATTTACTGCCGAGATGAAGGTAGCAGTTAGTGGTGGAAGACACTGTTTACCAAATAAAATCATATGACATGATTTATTTTTAGTGGCCTTCTTATACTTGATGGAAGAAGATGGTGTTTCAAAGTCTGCCACTAAATCTGGATGGATCCGTATAATTTCCCCTTAATCAGTAGACAGATCTAGGAACAAGACCATTGGTTCGTGCAGGTGGAAGATTAACAATCTCTAGAGTAGTTCTCGGGATAGGGATGACACCATCCTGCACAAGTTGAGCTGGAAAATCTCCAAACTGTAAAGAGATGACATTAGCCGTTACATTTTTCTCTTCTTGCTGGAGAGTGATTGCACCAAAATTGACCATCTCCTGAATTTTACCCTTGAGCACATAGCACGCTCGAGTTAGATACCCAATAAACCTGTGGTAAACACAATATTTAGGATGATCAGCCTTACCAACTTCATCTGGCCGTTTAGGTTCTGGCAGTTGGAGTTTATTGCTCTTGATGAGGCAATCAAAGATACTCATGATATTATCTTCATCAAAAGAGTATTCTTTTTTGGACGTGGTGCCCGTTGTGGTGGTACTGTTGGGGTAGATGTTGGCTGATTTACATTGATGGCTAGAGCTTCTTTACCTTTGAGGTTAATGGCCAAAGTCTTCTTACTCTTACGATTGTTCTGACGGCTACTATTATTTAGTATAGCACGTTCATCTTTGTCAAGATTAGGCATTTGAATGCCTAATTGTTTGAACTTGTCAGCGCTCTCTTTTGCTGCTTTGGCGTTCATTATGAAGGAAGGCCAATCCTAGAATTGTGTTGATCCTGTCCACATACTGATTATAGGCAACATGTTTGATTTGCAAGTGTCTATAGTCAAAGCATCTGGAGTTTCGAGAGGCATTTTGAGTGCTTCACGGCAGAATCGTTCAATAAAACATTCAGTAGTTTCATTATATCGTTGCTTGATTTTGATAAGAGCAGACATAGTCTTGTCGTTGGTTTCCTCATAAAATTATTCCAAGAACATTTGTTTAAAGCCAGCGAAAGAGGTTATACACCCATCTGGTAAACTACGATATCAGTCATATGCTGCACTAGCTAAACAGCCGACAAATACTCTAGTAAGAAGAGCATTATTTGGTTGAAGTTGATCAGTCATTACTTTAAAGTGATTGAGGTATTAACTTGGAGACGTGCTGCCATCAAACAGCATAATAGTAGGGGGTTTGTATTTAGGAGGAAATTGGACCTCTTTCTATTCTATGGGATAGGGCTGTTTGATCTCAAGCTTCTGCAGGCCATCCTTCTGTTTGAAAGCTTTAAATTGAGTACGTAAAAGTTTTACGGCCTCATTGGTATCTCCCGTTGATTGCGGAGTAGTAGATTGATTCAATATATTAGGAGGGGGTACCGCATGATAAGCACCACTCCCGGCACCATATTGACTTGGAATAGTCTGTACAGGAATGGAAGCGGTGTGAAGAGATTGTACACCCAGATCAATATTGATGGGAGCTGATGTTGTTACAGGTTCCTGAGTAGGATCAAATTCACGACCGGTGGAACTGTATGTTGTGCCATAATCACAGCATGTATGCCTGTCATCATCTCAGCCATGTTCTTCAAACTAGCCTCCAAAGCAGCAATTCTCTACTCTTGACTGGAAGAACTGGAAGTATCTTGATCTTCTATGACGGGATAAGCAGTCACTTCTCTAGCCCTCGAAGACGAGCTAGTTGAAAGGAAGGCCCTTTCAGAACTTTCACTGTCAGCATCAAAGTCACATAAAGAACTACCCCCATAATAAGTGATAGGAATATCTTTTTGATCGAAGGAATCTTGGTTCGAATTAAGAAGATTCCTTTAACTGATTGTGTCTTGGTCGGAAAGAAGATTCCTTTGACTGATTATTTTTTGGCTTCTTGATCTAGTGTATTGATATACTCCTTCATCGGATTCATGAATCTGATCTAAGTACTGTTGGCTAGGATTGCGGGATGCATTACGTCTTAGACATTTTCTACCCCCAGTGCTTCGAGATGTCACGTTGATAGTAGCATATAGTAATTCATCTTCATCCACCAGGATTGGTTCAGGAGTCTGAACGTAATTCAAATGGTCAAAGATAGACCGCTTGGCCGACTGACAACAGCATTTGATGAGAACTTCATGGTGGTGATTACAATGATGCTATTGGTCCACTGCTGGACGGGATGGATTTACAACTTTTTTGCTTCTGTATTAAGATTTCACGGACATCACTAACAGAACAAGAATAAGTTGCAGGAACGTAGTCCTTGATGATATTCGGGATATGGTTCCTATTTCTGAGGTGTTCTATACCTTGAGTGTACAAGGACGTGCTAAGTTTGTTAGCATAAGTCATAGGATCTTTCACCTCAGCATTCTTCCTCTGGTGCAAGTTAGCAACTGGTGCAGGTTGTCCTTGACACAATTTGTATTTTTTCAAAGTTGACCCTGATTGACACCTGTTGATCTAGGTGCACAAGTCTGACAGGGGAGCTACTTGTGCATCTACTTGAGATACTAGTAGTTTTCCTTGTCGGGATCTTAAGATACATGGGGTTGGTAGATCCTGCCCTGACCTCTTTGGAGTAGGCATAATACCCTTTTATCATGGAAGGTTTATTCTGACTAGAACCCATCTTCCTGACAAAGATTTGGTTGTCTCTGTTAAGGAGAATAGAATTCTTATCTGAATTAGCAGTACTTTTCACCTAGTCAATGACTCGAGCAGAATGAGGAAAGGCTAAAGAGCGTTTTCCTTGATTTAGTGATTTTTCACCAAACTTTTGGTTTGATGGCAAAGAGGGAGTCACTAAACAGTGCTTCTCTTTACGTTGCGATAGTGCAGAAGCATGTGCAAGTTGTGCCAGAGTATGAATAGGCATAGGTTGTGCCAAAGCATGAACATGTGCAAGTTGCGCCAGGGAAGAAAAGGCCAAAGGGCGCTTTCCTTTGTTTTGTCCAACAGTGTGTCGAGACGAAGTCTCCTTCAATTTCAGAGTCGGATAAGTAGAGGGGTTAGCCAAAAGGCTATTTTCTTTAGGTTGCGCCAAAGCAGCGATGGGCGCAAGTTGTGCAGACGCAAGAACAGTTGCAGATTGTGCCAGGAAAGAAAATGCCAAAGGGCGCTTTCACTTATTTTGGATAGCGGTGTGACGAGACAAAGTCTCCTTCGATTTCAAAATCGAAGAAGTGGAGGGATTAGCCAAAAGTCTGTCTTCCTTAGATTGCGCCAAGGCAGTGATGGGCGCAAGTTGCGTAGAGGCAGGGGATTGTGTCGTCGGGGACTTAGGAGTCCAAACAGAGCACGTCTTGTTCTTAACAGCAGCAGTAGTGCGCTTGGCACCCCCAGTATTGATCATGGCCTCATAGGCTGTCTGACCGACTTGAACGGCCAAGGTCTTCTGCGTCTTGTCGATTGACGCGGTATCACATTAAGTTGTCACTTTTTTGTCGGAAGAGAAAGTCATCCCCAGCAAAGTCACCGTTTTGTTTGCAAAAACAAAAGTCTTATTACAAACTTAGAAAAGAATACAAGTGTACAATTAATTTTTGGAGAAGTACAACTATAGGAATCTGATCAGAAGACGATCACTTTATCCCTTGGACGATGTGATATCGAAGACACGAGCCTATGGAGGATGCAACAGCACTTTAGCAAGAGATTATGATCTTTCTTGATGCTTTGAGATTGATTTGAAACTCTATTTATAGAGTTCTTAAAATAACTGTTTAGCAGTTATTCTGGGTTGCGTGCCTCCTGTTCACTTGCGCAAATGGTTACACTAACTGTTGTAGATGCGTGGCATCATTTAATTGAGATACGTGTGGTCGTGAGCAGTGTAGTGGGCATGCTCTGTAAAGTTAGTGGCTTGTGCACCATGTTACTCTATTCTGAACACTGTTTGATTACCTTGCACGAGCTTCATCAGGTTGTACGTGGGCGCAATATAACAATCTGTGCAAGCGGTTGCACCAACTGCTGTGGACATAGGGCATCGTTTGATTGAGATACGCATGATCGTGGGCAGTGTACTGGGCATGCTCAACGAAGTTGGTAGCTTGTACGCCATGTCACCCTGCTTTAAAATAAGAGTTAATCAAGTGGCGCCAACTTGCCAAGCTGCGCATGGGCGCAACTCAACGACTTGCACAAACCAGCTGTCAGCATTAATTATATGCTGACAAAATCTTCTCGAGCGCCGCGTTGTACGAGATTCGAATGGATTTTCCTTAATCTTTGTACTATCAGTTGTCAGGTAATAATGATGTCGTTACAGTTTCTTGAGGAAGTACGCCACGTGACGCACGTGTAACCTGACTCCAGCGTAACCAGATGTTGGCGCAACCTGATGCTGCACAACTTGATGGTTTGGCACAATGTAATGATTTGGCACCATCTGATGATCGAACACTTTAATAGGTGGCGCAGTTTAATTTTTAGCCTCTACACCTTGCACAAATCTTTCCCGTTTGGCGTCATCGTTCAGTACCATGTACCCAGCAAAAGCAACTCTTTTCAGGAACTGTCTCATAATTATCTACCGACATACTGCCTTGTTGGAGTGCTACGAACTCCTTTTCCTTCTTCTGACGGATATCAGGCAGAATGAATTATGCGATAAAGGCCTGCTTGATGGTATCCTATGATATCTTCATTTTCGGACTACTACCGCAAAGTGTCTGTCTCTGCAAAGTCCACCATTCCTAGGCCTTGAGACGATGTTGTACAGCAGTACACTCCACCCTCTTACTGCCCCGTATATCCAACATCTAAAAGTAGCCCTCCAGTGTATTCAAGAAGCCCATCACCTCATCTGGTATTGCCCTTCAGTTGAATTTGGACGGGTTATAGCTTTTGAAATCTGAGAACTTGAAGCTTGACCTCTTTCGTGTTAGCATTTCAGGCTTCTCCGCCGGTACTATTACCATCTCTGTTGCTGTGACCTTTGCAGAAATTTTGGGATCAGCCATCAGTGAAGTAACAATCTGAGTCAAATTGTCCACTTGTTTCTGTTGAGCATCCAGTTGCTCCTGACACTGATATTGCAGTTGCTCCTAAAGCTAGCGATGTTGAGCCTAGCTCTGCTTCGTTTGAGCCTCCATCATTTTCATTAACTTCTCCATTGGGTCAACTGATGAGGTCGTCTTTGAGCTATCACCCTTAGTCATTCTATAACAAAAATAATTCTATTAGCACTCATAAAATATTTATGGGCTTATTGTATGGAACATTATTTCATGCCAGAACTATCGACACCATCAACCGAGAAAATTTACATCAAGACTTTCATTGAAAATATTTTTGAAATCCGAGGAATTGAAACCGTGCTCTGATACCAATCTGTCACGCCCCGATTTGGGGAATCGTTCGTCCTCGCTTTGATTCATAGAAAATCATTTATCCTCGCTAGGGAATGATGCCGTACAAGTCTGGTATTGTACTTGTACAAGGCAAGAACATGCACATTTGTGTCATTTTGAAACATTTAAAAATAAGCCACAGTTGCAGAAATATTGAGTACGCAGAATAGGAAAAATATTTATTTTATTAATATTTGTAGTAAGATACAACTTTTCTCGGTACTCTTTGAAATACCATTCCGGCTATATCTATTCATTAAAAAGAAAACAAATGATAGGCTGCCATGAAATAACTTTCCGTTCCATACATTATGCCCCTTCAGTACATTTGAAAAGCCAAGCAGCAATCTTGAAAACTTTACAATAATTTTAGCGTCTTTATTGAAAACAACTTGAAAATAGCAGCAACTCAAAAGCCTTAGTTCTGATGTGTGCCCGAGCCTTCCCTAGTACCTGTGGAGGAGGGGTCAACATATTATAAAAATACACTGGTTAGCCCCGTTGGCCCACTCAGGTAAACTGACATTTGTTATTATGATAAGCATTTTAAATCATAAGATTGTTAGGGACTAGTAATTCACATCAATTCATAATGAGGCAACATGATATTATATAAAAGCAACTGTTTACTTTACCATCGGCTGAATCTAGATTTTCTGCATGAGATACAGGATAATAATAACACTTATCGCCCTTGCACAAGATATTGATTAGCATGCATCCTTACAATATGACCACTGGTGTTAGTGCACCATTTCAGACTTACCATATAGGACTTCGAAGGGTATGCGTTGCGCTATTCACCGGGTTAAGAGCGTGAATGAACGTCCTGATACCTCGTGCCAGCAAAGCACAATGGATTTCCTCCTAGGCCAAATCGGTCCCACCGTCGCGTGTATCGTCCGAGAAAATAGTACCTTGTATACAAGTTGTCCACGACCATGCAAATGTGTATCTGACTCGATAAGCATAATGTGCATGGTATAATATTGAAAGTAAAGAGGCAACAATGTAACGCCCCAGTCCCATAATACATAGGACTAGGTACGTCAACATGCCAGCTGCACATATACGAAGAATACACCAATATGTGGTATCCTCATATTTGAACATAAGCTATAAATGATATAACATGGTAAGCCACAATATAAACAACTATATCTCATCCACATCTCAACACAGAATGAATAATAAGTTTCAATAATAAAAGAGAAGAGATAGCCGAGTGGACATACCAACTCAAATAGCAAGGAAAAATAGTCTCAACTAAATGGAGTCCAACCTCCTCAAAACAGAAAAATAAAGATAAAAAGATGTCCACTACATAGTCTCAGATAATAAAGAGGAAAACTAAGTATCAGTGGGAGGTGCCTCGTCATCGACGTAAGAAGGATCCAATGTTGCTCCGTACTCCTTGGGATAGTCCTGCTCATCTAATCCTGGAGAAATCACCAGGTCCACAGAGGAACGTAACAAGATATAGAAAAATATGCCAAAATAACTGAATGTGAAAATATGCCACTATGACACTACAGGTTTTCCTAACCGTCTATGTGATATGCACTTTGAGGACAACGTTCTACGCAGGGGCTGTAGGATCACGCAAGTAATAAAGAGTGGCCGTCAAGTAGCGTTCATCCGAGACACTATCGGCTGGACAGCAAGTGGCGCTCATCCGAGTCAATAACAACCCAATAATGTGTGTAAAAAATAAATGTAGCCCCTACGCTAGTAGCTGTCCCCTCCCCCCGACGCTCCTGTCCAAGATGTATCCACAGCCTGTCCAGTTGGCAACTGTTATGGCTTCTAACTCGACTCACTAATAGTAGTTACCTCCTATCCGTCGCACGTCCCATACGTATCGATGGCCAGTCGAGTACGCAGGTTCGTGTCCTATATGAACTCACTCATCGTGTGATACACATGTGTCAAGGCCATAGGGAATATGAAAATGTCCCACTCTCATCGGGTGGTCAACTGACACAAGGTCGACATACAAAATAAGATATAAAATAACGAGGGCGACAAAATCTAGTCGCTTGCACCCAAGTGTGACTTGGATGCACAATATATAAACAAAGAAAAAAATAAGAGAAAAAAATATGTAATAATAAAATATACTGGAAATTGTAGAAGCATGAAAAATATGGGGTTCATACGGATTACAAATTACCGCATAGGTACTTTGGGACAAACAGGTCCGCATAAAAGAATGCCGCATGACTGGTTCAATGACATATGCAGCCCAGCGACAACCAGCTGCAGAAGGAAGATATGCGGCCAAGAGGAGCAGTTCGTCTGATAAAGCTGACAAGTCCTGATAAAATTGACAAAAATGACAGCTCTGACACTTCGACAAAAAAATATAAGATATGAGACGTCGCCCAAAAGCATGGTTCGTACGCCTTCTTGCTGCCAGAAGGAGTGTCATCTAAGCCGCATGAACCTTATGTGGCTCAGACATATACGGCCCCAAAGTCTCCAAACTTCATGTAGCCAAGAGTAACTGTGATCCAAGCCGCATGAGCTTTATGCGGCCAAAATATAGAATCTATGCGGCTTAAATCCTTAAGCTATGTCTGGACTAAGGAAGTTTACGACTTAAGCCGCATGAGGCTCATGCGGCCCCACATGGTCGAAAGCTGAGAGATTTATGCGGCTAAAAAAGTGATTCCTGCAACAGGACGCGTAGCAATCTGACCAAGTCCTAAACTACCCAGATTTGCTGTAACAAAATCCCAACAAATCGACAGATAGCAGCTAGGGCTAAAAATCGAACGAACAAGCTCGAACAAAGAGTGTTCAAGCTTGGTTTGGCTTAACTATCGAACGAGTTTGATTCGAGCCGAGCTTGGATCGAGCCGAATACGAGCCGAATGCGAATGGTTTGAATTATTTTACAGCCCTAGTAGTGAGTATTTACAGGACATGTTGTATAGACTATCACACTGTTTCTCTCAAATTTTAAAGACTTTTTTATTGAATTACTTATGCTCTTTACATCATAAGTTATCTGTTTGCGAACAAGATCGAGTCGAACAACCTATGGTCGAACTCGGTATCGATTAGTCCACGAACGAGCTTAAGCCGAGCTTGGACCGAGCCGAACACGAGCCGAATGCGAACGGTTTGAATCGTTTTACAGCCCTAATGGCAGCCAAAGAGCGGGTCTTCGTGTGCCAATCAGCCACGTAGCAACATGCCATCTATGCGGTTCAACATACATCCTATTATCAATAGCAGGGTGCCACACCCCTGTAAAAGGCTGGCAACCTTCAAGAAGGTAATTTCTTCAAGATCTAAAGACTGCGTTAGATAGTCCACGGAGTAAGGCAGAGTTGATAGCACTTTCCCGAGCCTCCACCGTCACCCCCAGAATCAAAACTAAACAATTGTACTTAGATTATTTCCTAGGATTTTTTCTAGGCTTTTTTTTTTACAAGCGAATTTGCAATCAATTTCAGTATTCTATAATACCTGTCTTTGGTTTTTATGGCAAACACGATGGTGACTCTGCTGGGGATGTCTTTTTCTTCTGATGAGAAGCTAGTGACGCAATCTGACGCGTCTAAGATCGGCTCTATGCAGCAAATGCTTGTGGTTCGTTTTGACCAACAAGCCTTCGAATAAATGCTCTCTGAAGCGAGCGCCAGTCCATCTCAAAAGAGAGCCAACCCAAAGAGGACTCGCAAGACGTCGGTACGAAAAACTGTTGCCCCTGACCAAGTTCTCGAAGAAGCTCCTTCTGCAGCCCAAGACGGTGACCAGAACTCTCCTGCGACTTTGTTTCCGACTGCAGACGACCCCATTGTCCCCAAATCCAGCAGAGGAAAACACTACGATGCTGAGTTTTTAGGGACACAAGGGAAATCCATGCCAATAAAGAAGAAGCCGCATAGAGGAGATCGACAGTCTATCCATACAGCAGCCGACTCTGGTCGCAAACAGATAACTTATGCGGCAGCCAACTTTGGCCGCAGGAAAATGGTCCATACGGCAGCCAACTCTGGCCGCAGAAAGATGGTCTATGCGGCCGCCAGCTCTAGCCGCAAGAAGGTAGCCCATGCGACAGCCAATCCTGGCCTCAGACAGGATGTCTCATGCGGCTCTGTCAGAAGCTCTGTGTTCGACCGCCTCTCATGCGGGCCCGACGCCATACGGCCCACTGAGGATGTGGGATTTATCAATCTGGACTCTTTTTACTATGCGCCTTCGGGCGCTAAGTTAAAAAAGTCTAGGGCAGTGTGGGCCCAACCAGACCAGTCAACTGTCTAAGTTGCTGACTGTCAGCGGGCCATATTGACTGTTACACGGGCTTCTGATGGAAAGTTGTACAGAACCACCCGCGTCCAGTCCCCCAAGGCTAACGAACAGGGTGGGTCTTTAAAGTCTCCCTCTAAAGATCAAGAGCAAGTGCTTTTACTAGCCACGAATCTGGGAGCAAACATGATGCCTAAGCACCCGTGCGCTCGGGATACCCGAGTTCACAAGTTTGGTGCAAAGGTTGTAACACCCAGTTTTCCAAATGAGGGTAATTTTGAACTTTTGTAATTATAATTATAATTTATTTATATTTACATCACATTATGATTTTGGTGATTTTTAAGCATTTTTAAACTATTTTAAAACTATGACTTATGATTTTGAAGTGCTGCTAGTGAAACCCGAGAGACTGTCTGACCTAGAGCCTAACCATGTGATTGGGGATATTTATTTATGATTTTTAGCCTAGGAGTAATTTGGTCATTTTGACTTATTAGAATTATTAGAATTTATTTTAATTTATTGAATTGGTGATTGCTATCTTTGACTTTGACTTATTGAGACCTTGTAGACCAGCCTAGAAGCTAACCCTAGCTATGGTGACTTAGTAGGCACTGGTGTGACCCAAGTCTAGCTAAGTCAAACCTATTTTTAGTCACTAGAATCTAGTTTCAATAGGAAGAATTATGAATAGGTGGAATGACTTGTGACTTAAGCCCATAGGCCCATAACTTGAAGCCCTAACCCTAACCAAACCCTAAGTGACCATCCATATAGAGATTCCCACTCCTATTTAATGCCCCCTCCCCTTGTACTTGCCTCTTTTGTGCTCAACCAAGTTTTTTGAAGGAAAGGTAAATCTCCACTTTCCTAAATTTATAGTAAATTCATTTTTAATTCTTTATGACCCAAATCTTTTGCATATGATTCTAATCCACCTCTACCTGTTGATTTTGAGGAGTAATTTCAGTCTAAGAGCAATTTGGAGGATTTGGCTAGCATCGGGAATCAACCGATTTGGGACATTTTCTTGATCTTTGCACCTATAGGTAAAACTCCTTAAATTGCATTTTAATTCTGATTTCTTTACATATTAGGCAAGATCTAGGTGTCCCCTAGCTGTCCCTCAAGTTTGGTAGGAAACCATGTCCGTTTGGTGTTCGTATCGGGCACGTGTCAATATGTAAGTGTATGTGTTTGTTAGAATGCCTCAATAGGATTTATTTTGATAATTTTGAAAAGTGATTGAATGGGAATGTTGTTTTATACATGTATATTGTATTTGTATCTTACTGAGCACGTTTCTGGACACTTTTCGTATCCAAAATGGGACACACACACGCACGAGGACACCGTGCACTATCCTGCTGCTCGGGGTCGACACAAGACACGACACGGCACGAGACACCACAAAATTTTGTGGAGACATGCGGACAATCACTAACACGACACACAC
Source organism: Iris pallida (assembly GCA_029216955.1). NCBI lineage: Eukaryota > Viridiplantae > Streptophyta > Magnoliopsida > Asparagales > Iridaceae > Iris > Iris pallida. Next base: position 3,127,791 of record JANAVB010033014.1, on the reverse strand, counting down.
AAAATTTGGGGGGATTTCGTCGAGCAGATTGGGAGAAATCCCATCCGCACTGGATTTGCACACACGCACACACGCGCACAAATACGTCCCGATACGCGTCTCATACGCGCGACGCGCCTCACGTGGACACGGGACAGACACTTGGACACGTTCCCCTAGCCTAGGCGAACACGTGTGCAGTGTCTCCACGTGGCCTGTGTCGTGTGTCGGACACGTGTGCATGCGTGCACGATGCAGTATGTGTGCAGAGTGTCTGTACATGTTTTAAGACTTGGACACGCCGTATCCGTCTCTAGGGTGACACGAAAAGACTCCTGGGACACGAGCATAGGCGGGGGGTTAATTACCAACCATTAATTTGTAGTATTAACTTGTTTTTAGCTTTCGAATTTCAATTCCCATTGTTCACTGATACACAGTTCTTTATTAATGTGATTTCTGATTTTAAATTATATTTTCAACTGTTTGTTAATGTTTAATTTGCCATATTAATTCATATATATGTGTATTATATTGCTAAAATGATGGTGTAAGTTTTGTGTTTGAGAATTGGGTTTTCAAATTGGTTTTGGGATGGAATGTGAACTATCAATTTCTCGAATTCCTGAATGCACTTGAGTTATGCACAGTTTCGAGTTTTCTGAAAATTTATGAGATTTCAACTGTTCTTGATGATTAATTTCAATGTTAATTTAATTCTATATGTCTGAATCTAGGTTACATGATTAGGTTCATGAGGGTGATTGGTTATAGGATTCAATTTGGTTTTGGGATTCTAAGTGAATTTCTGAATGTTTACTGTTAACACACTGTCATTGGCACACACATTAATTCTGAGAACACGCACACAAGTTAGTTGTTAACACACACAATGCCCTAATTTATTCCCTGTTACACACATCTATTTACATCATTCACTGATTTCACTGTTAGCTACCTACCTACTGTCATGTTAGTTATACATCACACTGAATTTTCCTGAGATTACACACATCCTATTACACTACCCTGTTAATATAAAAACTGTCACATTGCTCACTATTTCACATTGAATCACACACACACACACTAAGTACTGTTCTTATTTTCTAGATTAATTTACTGTCATATACACACATTCCTACACACACTAGACTGTCATATTGACACTCCAAAACCTGAGCTACACTCTACTGACTCCATAATTCATACTGAGTTCATTTCCTGTCACACACATATGACCCTATAGCCTTCACCCCCTATTTTTTTTCTGATCTCTGTTTCCAGAGATGCAACACACCCACACACACATGCCTAAATCTGAACCCTTATGTATGTTGACACCATATATTCACACTATGTACCACATTCCATGTTACACTAACTTGACACAATAGGACACACTCACACACAATAATGTATATATGTTTAAGGGCAAGCATGTTTGATATAGGGTATTGTGGTGATGTAAGAAATGTATGCATGAATGGTTATATAGATGCATGTAAGTTGGTTTCATTTAGACCCTCTCTACTTATATATGTATCTATATACATATATGAATGCATAGGTAATGTGTGGATATACAATGCATGAAGAAATGGATGAATGCAAGCATGTAGGTTATGTAATAAAATACAAAGTATGTATGTATCTATGTATGTTCATTGTTGTATTAGGCTATAGCCTATGTGGATACCTATCTATATTATGAGTATATTTATACTTATGTGTGTGATAGCCTAGTTTGGCTTGTACTTGTGCTAGATTGCTAGTATAGGCTTAGGATAGGCCTAGTGAGACTTGATGGACTAGGATTGACTAGATTGTTGACCATGGTTGACCAATAGTTGACCTTGACCTAGATTGGCCTAGAAATCATGTAGTTTGTATTGTATCATTCATTTACCCTATATTGCACAAATTATAACCTATACTGCTCTATTTAGGATATTGTGACTCCGGTGCAGACATCTGATATTATACTACTTTTTTAGAGTATCAGGCGAGTAAATTCTCTGATAGTTCTTCTATTTACTTGTCGATTACTGTACTTCAGATGTAGTTAGTTCTATTTGATTCCTTATTACAAACACGATTGATATTATTGGATCCATTTCATACGACACTCATTATTTCATGTCTGGCCTCTATTTCCGGAATTACCTACTGGAATCACCCTGGAATCACTTACTGGTATCATTCATGTTCTGGCTGGACTTGTTCTTATTTCCTGTCAGGTTATGGATTCACTTATACTTGTTAGGCAGGAAAATATTGGAGTAGACATGTGAACATTCCCAAATACTGGATCCACTCCCTTGGAATTATACTGGAATGATAGCCATCCCACACTTGGCCGAGTGTACGGTGTGCCGTATTACCTACAGCCGTTCACATATCGATCTCGATATTTTAAAACACATTATTAGAGTATAGTTTGGACTCACCCTGGAATCCTTGATCACTGACTGGACTCACCTTATACCAGACTCATCTTGTGCTGGAATCACCTAGTATTAGATTACATTGTCTGGACTCTCATTGGGATTACATTTGACTCTTATTATACTGTTTGGACTTATATCATGTTACTCTAGTTCAGCTGGATTATATTTTACAGTCTTCATTGCCATGTTTCTCTTCTTGTTTAGTTACTTTACTTTCCTTGTACCTTAACTGTTCTCTTCATTACTCGTATAAACTGCCATGTTCATCAATATAACTGTCTATAACTGCTTTATAGTTCTCTATAATTTACTTGGGATTTTTTGATGGGTTGTACTTGTTCGTGTCCTGACTGGACCTGTTGAAAATATTATAGATGCTTGCCCCGAGGACACTTGCCCTACTTACTATGGACCAGGAGATGGCTTAGCTACCTTTGGTCCCGACACTCAGGAGTGATCGGGAGATTAGCTAGTTGACTTGGTTTAGATTTCACGTTTTAGGACTTGAATTGTAATAAGTTAAGATATTGTTGTTTTGAGATTATTATTATTTAGTAGCTGGTTGTTGTTATTTAGTCTTAGTTATAACTTCTGTGTTATCATATCGTGCTTAGACTGTGATTAAGATTTCATTATATCTATACTTGTCCTCCGTTCGGAGTTGAGATTTGACAAGTACATTATATAATTGTATGAGTTGTTAGCTAGATAGTAACCTAGGATAGCGTTCTACCGTCAATACTGCGGCGTAGGCTGGACGTACCCACTTCTCGTGCCCCTACACTGGGTGCGGGTCATGACACGTTTTTAGTGGTGGCTCATGTAGGTCGAGTTTATGTAATGGTATTCGAACTAGAGTATCACTACAGCCTGCGATAGGATTGAGAGATATGCTTTAACGGAGAGGTACTCAATCACAGTTAGAAAAATTTTGCTTTAATTCATGCCATCTACACATCTTACTGATTTGTCTTCTTTGAAATAAACTGTCCTCCTTTGATTTTAACTTCCTTTTTTGATCTGTCTTCAGGATGGTGGAGACATGATCACATTGCTCTGGTACAGCAGCCGCTGGAGAGGGGTCTGCCACCTCTCGTCCAGTACAGCAGCATGATAGGACTGTAGCACCTTCTGTTCCTGATCAGACAGAAACGACTGTAGCCTTTGGGGGTGTGCCTCCACCTATTCAGAGGACGACCCCAGTCATTCCTGAGATATTTTAGCAGCAGCACCCGCAGCCACCTGCAGGATTGGTTGATGCTGCCTACCTGTTTTCCTTTGTGGAGAGGATTCTAGCATCTCACCAGCAGCAGCAGCAGCGTCAGACTACCGACTTCCGTCAGTGGATCGACGAGGCCCACCACCTGGTTCGTACGACTGTAGAGATGGTGGCTACTCAGGGCCTGCAGTAGCAGCCTTACCGGAAGGAGAAGGATATCCAGAACTTTCAGAAGATGCATCCTAGAGATTTCCTGGGCACTGAGGGCATTCACTTTACGGATGATTGGATTGAGCATATCGAGGAGATTTTCAGGCTGGCGGAGATACCAGTCTGACTTCATATCGAGGCGACGGGCAGCCAGATGCAGGACTTAGCTCGTACCTGGTACCAGACAGATCCCCGAGTGGGAGTAGAGAGTCAAACATAGGAACAGTTCAAGGAGCTGTTCAAGGAACAGTTTTTCCAAGATGTGGTACTAGGAGGCATGGAGGCGCAGTTTGAGAGTCTGGTTTAGGGAAACCAGACAGTTGCTGAGTACGCCGGAGAGTTTTGCCGGTTGGCCCGATTTATTGATGATCTGACGGAGAAGACGAAGGCGAGAAAGTTCCATCCAGGGTTGATTAGGGAGGTTCGATCACTGACTAAGAGTGACTGGAATACTACCTTCACGGAGATCTTTTCTGGAGCTATGGCAGCGGAGGACGACCTAGGGTTGAAGTTGAAGAGGGGTCGGGACTTTCAGGGAGCCAGCAGCAGCGAAGGCCAGGCCAAGAGTCCTCATGTACAGATTCAGCAGATGCAGGCACTAGTGAGAGTACAACAGGCATAGTATCAGCCTAGAGGACAGGACCGCAGGGTGCTGACTTGTGCCTACTGCAGGAAGGCAGGGCATGTTTAGAAGTCTTATAGGAGGAGGCTGAAGGTTTGTCTATTCTGTGGGTCTGGTGCTCACAAGATGATAGATTGTCCCGCGGCACCTTCTTTTGAGGGAGCTAGGCCACCTGTAGCTCCGCACTAGAGGGGTGGAGCTTTTACGATGGCGGTCGAAGAGACCGACGCTGTAGGTGATGGGTTAGCAGGTTTGTCCTTCTCATTCTTCCTTCCCACTTTCTTGTGTGATTCCATTAGTACCTGCCAGAATATTGCTGGTGATTTGCTAGATAGTGTAGCTACCCTGTTCGAGACTGTGGAATCACGACCAGTAAGATTATGTTTGCATAATTATCTCTTGACCTTGATTGTTGGGGGTTTGACCTAGAAGGGGTGCGATCATCTTAATTTCGAGGACAAAATTTTTCTAAGGGGTGTAGACTTGTAACACCCAGTTTTCCAAATGAGGATAATTTTGAACTTTTGTAATTATAATTATAATTTATTTGTATTTACATCACATTATGATTTTGGTGATTTTTAAGCATTTTTAAACTATTTAAAAACTATGACTTGTGATTTCGAAGTGCTGCTAGTGAAACCCGAGAGACTGTCTGACCTAAAGCCTAACCATGTGATTAGGGATATTTATTTATCATTTTTAGGCTAGGGGTAATTTGGTCATTTTGACTTATTAGAAGTATTTGAATTTATTTTAATTTATTGAATTGGTGATTGCTATCTTTGACTTTGACTTATTGAGACCTTGTAGACTAGCCTAGAAGCTAATCCTAGCTATGGTGACTTAGTAGGCACTGGTGTGACCCTAGTCTAGCTAAGTCAAACCTATTTTTAGTCACTAGAATCTAGTTTCAATAGGAAGAATTATGAATAGGTGGAATAACTTGTGACTTAAGCCCATAGGCCCATAACTTGAAGCCCTAACCCTAACCAAACCCAAAGTGACCAGCCATATAGAGATTCCTACTCCTATTTAACGCCCCCTCTCCTTGTTCTTGCCTCTTTTGTGCTCAACCAAGTTTTTTGAAGGAAAGGTAAATCTCCACTTTCCTAAATTTATAGTAAATTCATTTTTAATCCTTTTTGACCCAAATCTTTTACATATGATTCTAATCCACCACTACTTGCTGATTTTGAGGAGTAATTTCTGTCTAAGAGCAATTTGGAGTATTTGGCTAGCATCAAGAATCAACCAATTAGGGGCTTTTTTTTTATCTTTGCACCTATAGGTAAAACTCCTCAAATTGTATTTTAATTCTGATTTCTTTGCATATTAGGCTAGATCTAGGTGTCCCCTAGCTGTTCCTCAAGTTTGGTAGGAAACCGTGTCCGTATCGGGCACGTGTCAATGTGTAAGTGTATGTGTTTGTTAGACTGCCTCAATAGGATTTATTTTGATAATTTTGAAAAGTGATTGAATGAGAATGTTGTTTTATACATGTATATTGTATTCGTATCTTACTGAGCACATTTTTGGATACTTTTCGTGTCCAAAATAGGACACATGCATGCACGAGGACACCATGCACTGTCCTGCTGCTCGGGGTCGACAATGGACACGATACGGCATGAGACACCATGAAATTTTATGGAGTCATGCGGGCAATCATTGACACGACACACAGAAAATTTGGAGGGATTTTGTCGAGCGGATTGGGAGAAATCCCACCCGCACTGGATTTGCACACACGTACACATGTGCACAGACACGTCCCGATACGCATCTCGTACTCGCGACACGCCTCACATGGACACGGGACAGACACTTGGACACGTTCCCCTAGCCTAGGCAAACATGTGTGCACGGCCACGTGTCTCCACGTGGCCTGTGTCGTGTGCTGGACACGTGTGCATGCGTGCACGATACAGTCTGTGCGCAGCGTGTCTGTGCGTGTTTTAAGACTTGGACACGCCGTATCCGGCTCTAGGGTGACACGAAAAGACTCTTGGGACACGAGCACAGGTGGAGGGTTAATTACCAACCATTAATTTGTAGTATTAACTTGTTTTTAGCTTTCGAATTTCAATTCCCATTGTTCACTGATACACAGTTCTTTATTAATGTGATTTCTGAGTTTAAATTATATTTTCAACTGTTTGTTAATGTTTAATTTGCCATATTAATTCATATACATGTGTATTAGATTGCTGAAATGATGGTGTAAGTTTTTTATTTGAGAATTGGGTTTTCAAATTGGTTTTGGGATGGAATGTGAAATGTCAATTTCTCGAATTCCTGAATGCACTTGAGTTATGCATTGTTTCGAGTTTTCTAAAAATTTATGAGATTTCAACTGTTCTTGATGGTTAACTTCATTGTTAATTTAATTCCATATGTCTGAATCTAGGTTACATGATTAGGTTCATGAGGGTGATTGGTTGTTGGATTCAATTTGGTTTTGGGATTCTAAGTGAATTTCTGAATGTTCACTGTAAACACACTGTCATTGGCACACACATTATTTCTGAGAACACACACACAAGTTAGTTGTTAACACACACACAATGCCCTAATTCATTCCCTGTTACACACATCGATTTAAATCATTCACTGATTTCACTGTTAGCTACCTACCTACTGTCATGTTAGTTATACACCACACTGAATTTTCCTGAGATTACACACATCCTATTACACTACCCTGTTAATATAAAAACTGTCACATTGCTCACTGTTTCACATTGAATCACACACACACACTAAGGACTGTTCTTATTTTCTAGATTAATTCACTGACATATACACACATTCCCACACACACTAGACTGTAATATTGACACTCTAAAACCTGAGCTACACTCTACTGACTCCATAATTCACACTGAGTTCATTTCCTGTCACACACACATGACCCTATAGCCTTCACCTTTTTTTTCTTTCTGATCTCTGTTTCCAGATATGCAACACACCTACACACACATGCCTAAATCTGAACCCTTATGCATGTTGACACCATACATTCACACTATGTACCATATTCCATGTTACACTAACTTGACACAATAGGACACACTCACACACAATAATGTATATATGTTTAAGGGCAAGCATGTTTGATATAGGGTGTTGTGGTGATGTAAGAAATGTATGCATGAATGGTTATATAGATGCATGTAAGTTGGTTTCATTTAGACCCTCTCTACTTATATATGTATCTATATGCATATATAAATGCATAGGTAATGTGTGGATACACAATGCATGAAGAAATGGATGAATGCAAGCATGTAGGTTATGTAATGAAATACAAAGTAGGTATGTATCTATGTATGTGCATTGTTGTATTAGGCTATAGCCTATGTGGATACCTATCTATGTTATGAGTATAATTATACTTATGTGTGAGATAGCCTAGTTTGGCTTGTACTTGTGCTAGATTGCTAGTATAGGCTTGGGTTAGGCATAGTGAGACTTGGTGGACTAGGATTGACTAGAGTGTTGACCATGGTTGACCAATAGTTGACCTTGACCTAGATTGGCCTAGAAATTATGTAGTTTGCATTGTATCATTCATTTATTCTATATTGCACACATTATAACCTATACTGCTCTATTTAGGACATTGTGACTCCGAAACAGATATCTGATATTATATTACTTTTTCAGAGTATCAGGCGAGTACATTCTCTGATAGTTCTTCCATTTACTTGTCGATTACTGTACTTCAGTTGTAGTTAGTTCTATTTGATTCTCTATTACAAACACGATTGATATTATTGGATCCATTTTATGCGACACTCATTATTTCATGTCTGGCCTCTATTTCTGGAATCACCTACTGGAATCACCCTGGAATCACTTATTGGTATCATTCATATTCTGGCTGGACTTGTTCTTATTTCGTATCGGGTTATGGATTCACTTGTACTTGTTGGACGGGGAAATATTGGAGTAGACATGTGAACATTCACAAATACTGGAACCACTCCCTTGGAATTATACTGGAATAATAGCCATCCCATACTTGGTCGAGTGTGTGGTGTGTCGTATTACCTACAGCCGTTCACATGTCGATCCCGATATTTTAAAACACACTGTTAGAGTATAGTCTAGACTCACCCTGGAATCCTTGATCACTGATTGGACTCACCTTATACCGCACTCATTTCGTGCTGGAATCACCTGGTATTAGATTACATTGTCTGGACTCTCATTGGTATTACACTTGACTCTTATTATACTGTCCGGACTTATATCATGTTACTCTAATTTAGCTAGATTATATTTTAAAGTCTTCATTGCCATGTTTCTCTTCTTATTTAGTTACTTTACTTTCCTTGTACCTTAACTGTTCTCTTCGTCATTACTCGTATAAACTGCCATGTTCATCAATATAACTGTCTATAACTGCTTTATAGTTCTCTGTCATTTACTTGGGATTTCTTGATGAATTATACTCGTTCCTGTCCTGATTGGACCTGTTGAAAATATTACAGATGCTTGCCCCGAGGACACTTGCCCTACTTACTATGGACCAGGAGATGGCTTAGCTACCTTTGGCCCCGACACTTAGGCGTGATAGGGAGACTAGCTAGTTGACTTGGTTTAGATTTCATGTTTTAGGACTTGAATTGTAATAAGTTGAGATATTGTTGTTTTGAGATTATTATGATTTAGTAGCTGGTTGTTGTTATTTAGTATTAGTTATAACTTCTGTGTTATCATATCGTGCTTAGACTGTGACTGAGATTTCATTATATCTATACTTATCCTCCGTTCGGAGTTGAGATTTGACAAGTACATTATATAATTGCGTGACTTGTTGGCTAGATAGCAACCTAGGATAACGTTCTACTGCCGATACTACGGCGTAGGCTGGACGTACCCACTTCTCGTGCCCCTATACTGGGTGCGGGTCATGACAAAGGTAGAGCAGCTTCCTACCGACTTACATGACGTGATTACTCACAAAAGCAAGATGGCCGCGTCGGCATGCAATGAGTCCCTCTCGGGGCGTCATTGCACCCAAGTCATCATCAACTGCTGCTGCGACAAATCAGTAGCACCTGAAGATCGGCAGTCAGTTTTCCAACGACTGCAGCAGCCAGCACCTGTCTGACAACAACTAAGGAAACATGTGCAAATTCCAAGGAACGAGGAGTTTTCTTTCGCCTCCTGTAATTCAACTCAAAAGGTTCCTCCTAGCAAGGGAGGAAAGAAGATAGGCTCTTCCAGCCCGACCATCTCAGCCAGTATTGCAAGGAGACCCTCATCTGGGGGGTTCCTATTGACAACCACAGGGGTGTCTATTAAGGCACTCGATCCAAAAAGAAGCTTCTGACACCCGAGGGTGCGCTTTCGGCTTCCTTGATAGTAGATGAAGCTAGGGGTAGCAGTCCCCTCAATGCATGCGACAACAAGGTATACCAAGAACACATACAGGGGGTAGAGGTCCCCCAGAACTGTGCAACACACATGGATTTCCCTGAGAGTCACCACCCTCACCAAGATGATGCGGCTTCCTGTATAGGGGGTAGCACTCCTTCCGAGTCAGAGGAATATGATATTCCGATATTTTCTGACGATTTCTCTATACAAGGGTACGACACAGAGAGTACCTCCGCCACAATCCCTTCCACCTCTACCCACGTGAGGACAATCTTTATGGCTGACGATGATCATGAAGCACCTTCTGACCGATAATGGCTAGAAGTGCTGGAAGCCATGCTCCTGTCTTTGGTCAAGTCCGTGGACGAGATCAAAGCCGTCTTGCCAACTCAACCAGCGAGGACGCCCGGACAAACAAGCCTGGGACCCGCAGTCAACGCGGACTCCAAAATGACTACCCCTCCTTTGGGTGATGATCCCTTAGCAGCATCCGTTCCTTCAGCAGCATATGAAGCCAAGGAGGTAAGGAGGAAAGTCCAGGAGCTTCGGACAATGCTCAATGCCCGAGACTCCTCTCGGGATCTCAAAATACGGCAGCCATATCCCGTTGAATGGAGAGATGTGCCTTTTCCACCACGGTACAATCTATTCCATATCAATTCTTATGATGGGAAGACCTCTGCTAGTCGGTACATGACTTACTTTGAGGTCACAACCGACCATTTGCCGTATAGTGACGCCATCCTCACGCGATTATTCATCGGAGCATTGGAGGGGATCGCGTTCGACTGGTACCGCAACCTTCCCGATAATTGCATCCATTCTTTTGACGGCTTCAAGCACATGTTCCTGGAAAGATTCTACAAAGTGGGACATGATGTAACGATGTCATCTCTCATGGACGTCGTTCAGGGAGAGAGGGAGCTAATGAGACTATATCGAGCGGTTCCGTCAAACCGCAATGAGATTGCCCCAAGGTAATCCCGAGAGCTCCTTGATTGAAATTTTCCAGAAGAAGCTGCTCCCTGCAATTAGCCTCTGGATGGGTGATGATCAGTTCAGGGATTGGACGACCTTCATCATAAGTGCTACAAATACAGAGGCAAATTTGAAGAATGCTCGCCAGCTGGGATTACACATGCCAGACGGAGAAAAAAAGGGCAGACGTCCTGGTTCCTCCTCCAGTAACAACAACAGTGGCGCCACCACCAACCGGGACAATATAGGCAAACAGGCCATGGTCACTGATGCGACTCCGAATCCTGAACAAAAACAGGCGAAAGGTCCGGGCGCAAGGTTAATTACTCATTTGAAGATATTTATGTCAAACCTATCTTCGATATGCTTTTGCAAGGGGGAAGGATCCAGCTCCCTCCACCGAGGCGCGAACCCTGAGTGGCAGAAATGGAGGACCCAAAGTATTGTCACTTCCACCGCTATGTCCATCATGCCACTCATGATTGCTTCCAATTGAAACGGTATATTTAGAGTCTTATCGACTCCAAAGCTCCGTCGATAGACTTTGAAGAGGTTACCGTGGCGGCAAACATGGTGTCTATTCAGTTCGACGACTTCCCTCAAACAAGTGCTCCAGACGGGGTTATACCTATCCCTCGGGCAACGATGGAGGTTACTAATCTTTCACCCGTCCGACGCCAAACATCTGGATTGGTACCTCTCACCACATCGCGAGGAGAGATCAGGTAGGTGCATCCAGACTTGGTGCCAAAGTTACCCAGGGGGTGTCATCTCCTACCAGCAAGAAAAATGGCAGGAAGTCTAGATCCTGTCATACAATTTCAGCCGAGGCCGAGGAAGCTGCAGCCATTGTTACCCGGTCTGGAGCACAAGTCTAGCACGCACGGGATAGTTCAGCCGAAGATCCTCAGCCAGCAGCGTTGCCTCCCTCTGATGTTCCAAGGCCATCTCAGCCTCAACGGGCGGATAAGTCCAAAACAAAGAAAACCCGCTTCGACATGCCACTCCGCAATGATGTACCTCAGGGACTGGAGAGACCTTACAACTGTGACATATTAGCACAATTGGCTAATACGTCAGCAAAGTTATCGTTATACGAGCTCCTAAGGCTCTCCAAGGATCTGCGTGTCACATTAAGCGAAGCACTCCAGAATGCTGACGTCTATTTAGCCCAGGTCAAGCCTTCGGGGGAAGACCCGCCAGCAGATTTACGAGACATCGATAGCACAAATGCAATGCCCAACATCATATTTACTCCTCAGGACATGTTGATCAAGTCCAATTTGTATGATCGCCCCTTGTACTACACTGGATACATAGGCAACATCAAGGTGGATCGGATGCATATCGACCCTGGCTCGTCAATAAGCATCATCCCGAAAAGCCTGCTCCAACTTCTTTGCATCCCTATGCATCGGTTAGCAGCAACTAATACTGCCATTAGCGGTTTTAACTCGGAAAGAAGTTATCCCCTAGGAAAAATTCGGTTGAAGTGCCAGATTGGTGACCTGAAGACGGAAGTTACCTGCTACATCATAGATGCAGACACCTCCTACAATATCCTCCTGGGACATCCGTGGATACATGACTATATGATCGTGCCATCCACCCTTCACCTGTGCTTCAAGTATGTCAGTAAGCACGGTTCCGTAAAAACTGAATTCACTGACATTGATCCCATCAAAGGGGTTGAATCTTATTATTCTTCGGAGGCTTGTCTATATGAAAAATCCAGGAAACATATAACTGACGAGCTAGAAGCCATCACAGGGCCAGAAAAACCCTTGAGAATTCGTCTCCAAGCTCGCATACCAGGCAGGGCTGCACCCCTTGTCGCAACCTTGCATAAAAAGGTGCTCGGTTCTCCTGCCACACCTACGCTGTTGGAACCAATGGTCATCCGTCTCCCGATATCCAGCCAGGAGCCAAACCTGCCATAGGGCCAATGGTGATCCGGCTGCCGAAGTCCAATCAAAGGCAACAGAAAGATGTAAGGCCCTCTGTAACACCGATGGTAATTCGATTGCCAAAATCTACTCCAAGGCGATCGGAAGACACAAAGTCTCTTGCTGAGCCAATTGTCATCCATTTTTACAAGATGAGCCAGCAGCCAAGTGTTGATCCAACACTCTCAGGCAAGTCAATACCTCAAGCGGAACCCTTGGTGGTCAAGTTGCCCAAAACGGCATCCCGACCTCTAAGCTCGTAGGGGGTTGCCAAAGAGGACGAAGAACTCGCCAAATACTTGGTTACACAGGTGGATAGCCCCTCTCCTGATGATGTAATCCCTATGGATAAAATTCCTTATTTTATCAATAAGAGGCTGTCGTTAGACTACTCTGAGTATGATAAGCCTAATCTGACGTATGTCGCACGGGACTGTCTAGACGTTAGCCTGCACACACGGTCCATACCCTAAATCGACTTGCTCCCGTAAAAGGTGCTTACTTTCCGGCCCCAGACAGAAGAGGATGGGATCACACAATCATCTTTGGTCAAAAAGAAGGTCCTCAATCTTTCACGCCACAAGTGTCCGACCTTGGACCTGACGCTGGAAGACTACCGCTCTACTTGTATAGTCCTCAAGCCAAATACTTTATGTAAAAGCAGGGGTACGACATGGAGGCTACCCTGGGTCTAAATCATGACAGTGGTCGACAATTGCCTCTACAGCCGCCGGCACCAGCAGGGAAACCTCAGGATCATTATCATAAATCCAAACGCTGCCTCGGGTATGTTACTCCACCAACAACGCGCAAAAGTTCTGATGAAGAATGCGAGTGGCACTCTGATCCGTCTGAGTCATCTATTTATGACTCCGATAACAGTATTGGAGATATATCCAGACAGACATTATCTGTCAATATGACATCTGCTGATATCGAAGAAGAAGACGAAGACCTACTTGAACCACTTGAGTTGGAGCCGTGGGTCCAGCAACTAGATGCACAATGGGAGAAACGCTTTGAACTTCGCGATCCTCCCATTGAAGATTAGGTTATGCAAGTTAACCTCGGCGACAAATCCTCTCCAAAGCCGATCTTCGTCAATAAAAGTTTGACAGACGACGAGCGAGAGTCGTTGTTACAACTCATCAGAGAATACATCGATGTCTTTGCCTGGAGCTATGAAGACATGCCAGGGCTAAACCCCTAGATTGCACTTCATAAGCTCAACATTTATCCAGACGCAAAACCAGTCAAACAATAGCAGCGGCAATTTCATCCGGACATTATGAATTCTATTAAAGCGGATGTAAACAAACTCCTAGTTAGCGGTTTCATCCGTGAAGAGCAGCACCCAGACTGGGTAGCTAACATAGTGCCAGTCATCAAGAAGAACGGAAAGATATGAATTTTTATCGATTTCCGTAATCTGTATGCAGCATGCCCTAAGGATAAATTCTCTCTTCCGATTACTGACATAATGATCGACAATACGTGTGGCTTCGGGCGCATGTCCTTTATGGATGGCTTTTCAGGATACAATCAAATCAAGATGTCTCATGATGATGAGAAGCATACATCATTCCGAACGGCGATCGACATATATTGTTATACGGTCATGCCCTTTGGACTAAAGAACGTCAGTGCTACATATCAACGGGCTATGAGTGTCATCTTCAGAGATCATTTGCACAAGACGGTGGAGTGTTACGTTGACGACATCGCCATCAAGAGCTGCTCCAAAAATGATCATTTACATGATTTGAGAACAATATTCGACCTCATGCGGGCACACAACCTGAAGATGAATCCCACAAAGTCTTTCCTGGGGGTGTCCAGCGGAAAGTTCTTGGGCTTTGTCATTACTTTCCGGGGCATTCACATAGATCCCGATAAAACAAAAGCGATCCTGGAGATGAATCCACCAAGGAACCTCCGCAAACTCCACGGCCTTTAGGGAAGACTAGCCTATATCAGGAGGTTTATATCTAGCCTCTCAGGACGATGTCAACCCTTCACTCAACTCATGAGGAAAGGTGTCTCTTTTGTATGGAACGAGGAATATCAGCGTGCCTTCGATGATATTAAAGAATACCTGATGAATCTGCCAGTTCTGGTAGCCCCGATAACTGGAAAGCCCTTCATGCTCTATGTACGGGCGATGGAACACTCCCTCGGTGCTCTGCTAGCATAGAATAATGATGCGGGACATGAACAAGCCAGTTACTATCTCAGCCAGATGATGGTAGGACCGGAACATAGGTATACCACCGTGGAGAAAGAGTGCCTTGCCCTAGGGGTACAACTCGGGCGGGCTAAACCCAAACCCGATCGGGTAAACCCGTTAATGGATTAGGTTAGGGTTGAAGATATTCGGGTTCGGGCTTGGGCTCGGGTTAAAATATTTGAACCCGATCAAAAATCGGGTTGGACTTGGGTTCATGTGTTGGGTAACCCGAAGAACCCGAAATCCGACATACATATAATTTATATTTATATATATATATATATATATATATATATATATATTGTTTCATACTACTTAAATAAAAAGTTTAAACTATAATTTTTTCCACCCGAACTCTTCAACTCCTCGTCCTAAATCTCATTTCAGTTTTATTTTGTAATGATTGAGACTTGATTGCTATTTGATTATGCATTTAATATTACTTTTGTTTAAAATTATTTCAAATATCATATTAGAGTCCGATAAACCCGATGGACCCGACCTAACCCGATCCTCCGGGCTTGGTCTTGGGTTTCATATGTTGAACCCGAAGTTGGGTCCACTACTAAGATATCATCAAATAGCGACGTAATGTAGCGACGGCAAGAAATTACGTCGCTAGTAGCGACGTCGTTTTAAACACGTCGCAAAATGTCGCTGTCTAGCGACGTTCTGCGACAGGAGTGTACTACGTCGTCGAATAGCGACATTCAGCGACATATTTTATGTATATGTTGCCAAGTTTGCGACGTTTAGCGACGTGAAAACGTGACGTCGCTAAGTTATTTTACTTAGGGCACGCCGCTGCCTTCTTTCCCCCTCATTCTCACTCGAAAACCAGAAAATTTCATTCCCCCCCACCCCCCCGACGACTCCCTCCCCCTCTGTCAGTGCCCCCCCCCGGTGGCCCCCTCCCCCCCGGCGACTCCCTCCCCGTCCGGCGAGTTCCTCCTCCTCGAGATCCTCCTCCTCGAGCTCCTCCTCCCCCAATCCGACCTCCTCCTCCTCTTCCTCAAGTAAACCCTAACCTAACTCCTCTCCTTCCTCCCCCTCCTCTCCCACGGACACACACACACGCACACGGACATACACGGACATGGACACACACACACACACAGACACACACACACATACACACACACACACACACACACACACATATCATTACCAACCACGCGTGAACACGTGCACGAGACTGCACTGTGTCATTTGTGTTCGTGTGTGTTAAAAAATAATTTGGACACGATTGTGTCCTGTTTTGGTGGACACTTGATACGTGTGACTCAATGACACATACACATATCATTACCAACCATTAGATTTTGCTGTTAATTGAATTTGGATTTCGAATTTGGTTTATCCCCAATTTTCTGATACGTAGTTCACTATATATTAATTTTCTGAGATTAACATTTGTTTAAACTGATTTTGAATGATTAAACCATTATGATTAATCCCATATCTTCTCTGAGAATTAATGTGCATGTTAGGGTTCACATTGATTGGGGATTCTTGGGTTTTCGTATGCCATTGACTGTCAAAACTGAGAACAGTTTTTATACACTGTTTTCACATATTGGCACACATACATTACACTGAATTTTCTCGAGAAATTATGCACTGTTTACACCTATCTATACACACACATAAGTGTAACCTGAGAATATAAACACATACTACTGCTATCTACTGATTTTCCTGAGATTGATACACTGTTTGTGTATACTGTTTCTCTTATAGCTCACTCACATTACACTCAAAATCAAGAATAGCTAATTCACTCACACTATTGATTCCTATGTACACACACACATTGAGACACCTAGCCCATGTTATGTACACACACATGGCACACTTTACCCTATATACACACACCCTATTGTACACACACTCTGTTAGCACACCACACACATGACACACACATATATATATACGTGTCAATCTGAGAACAGTTTGTGCATTGTTTTCTCATATTTTATATATATATATATTGCAGTCCATATTATCTCTTCATATCAGTCCAGACATTTATTTAGTTCCAGTCATATTATTTGTCTTGTATTCAGTTGTTCAGTCCCATGACTGACATATAGATTAGGTATTGTTTGGTTGAAGGATTACCTTTTTAGTTCATTCCACCCTTGCACATCGATATTAGTTATCAACTTAGATGTCCAGCCTGTCCTTAAATCAGTTTTGAATTAATTATTCAGCCCCCAAATTGCTTATTGGTTAGTTCAGTCTCCTATTGAATATGAGTTCAGTTCCTGAGGTCACTTGACTAAATACTTGAGTATCAGTCCCTAACATCAAGTGTCTAGTCACCTACCTACCATACATCAGTCCATGCCACACAGGTTCAGTCCTATTTTCACAAATGGGTCAGTGTTTGGAGTGTGGCTAGAGTTTGGGGCTTTTGATGATAGGTATTCTTGTATCAGTCAACAGGTGGTCTATTTGAGTAACAGTCCTTGTAGATTTCATTTTCCTTAAACTGTAAATAGGATTGAGATTGGTTTTCCTATTCCTGAGATAAATCCACTGAATGTGTCAACTGATTCCCTTGAATAACTGAAATTGAATTGACTGTTAACCAATAACGATAAGGTAAAGGGTACCAATAGCGATAAGGTAAAGGGTACCAACTTAAGGTATTGGTATTGGGATACCAATAGCGATAAGGTAAACGGTACCTTGGTAGGTAATGACTAGAAATAGGATATTTGACTTAGATTGGACTAAGAGTTGACAAAGTCAACTATAGGTCAACCCTTGACCTACTTTGACCTTGTTTGACTTTGTTTGACTTAGGTTGACCTTGTTTGACTTTGTTTGACTTAGTACAACCTAGTTTGACCTAGATTGCATATCATTGATATTAGTAACTGTCCGCTACTAATGTGTCCCTAATAAGACATAATATATGAATTTGTGCCTGTTGGATAATGTGTGTCCATCTTTGCAGAATTATTTCTAAATGGATATGAATTACTACTTGCGGAATCGTTCATGGATGTACAATCGTCGTCCTGATGATATGTGTGGTGTGCGGGATGAATACATAGCGGGAGTGAGCAGTTTCTGCAGTTTGCTAAGGCGTTCCCTCAGTACATGGACGGCACCAAAATTAAGTGTCCGTGTGTGAAATGTCATAACGTAAAATATTATCCAGAAGTGGAAGTGACATATCATTTTTACTCGAGGGATTTTACGCCTAATTACTATCAGTGGACCGCACACGGAGAACTTGTGTCTTTAGCATCAGAGTCGGAGCCTTATGTTGAGCCATATATGTATGCGGGACCTAATTTTGTTTCAGATAATCATGCATACGACGACGGGTGTGTGAACATGGTTTTTGACGCTGCGGGGCCTAGTTTCGTTCATGATGCACCTGAGGAGGCACCGAACGCCGATACTGCACAGTTCATGGAGTTGCTGGAGAATACAAGGACTCCATTGTATCCTGGTTGTGAGGATCATTCACCGTTGGAGGTGGTTACAAGACTGTTGAGCATTAAGTCAAATTTTAACATGTCGCAAGAATGCTACAACCGAGTGTTGGAGTTGATTATAGAGATCTTGCCGGCGGGTGCTAAGTTGCCTAAAGACTTCTACCGGTCTAAGAGGATGGTGAGATCGCTATGGATGGGATACGAGAAAATCGATTCCTGTCGCAATGGGTGCATGCTGTACTACAAAGACGACAAGGACGCAGATATGTGCAGATTTTGTGGTGCTGATCGCTATAAGACAACTAGTACAGAAAGGTCTACCGGTGTAAGAAGACCGACCGATTCAATGCACTACTTACCTTTAACGCCACGGTTGCAAAGATTATTTATGGTGAAAGAGACGGCCGAAAATATGAGTTGGTACATGCGAGAACAGATTGAAGGAGTGTTGGATCACCCATCCGATGGAGAAGTATGGAAGCACTTTGATCGAGTGTATCTAGATTTTGCTTCAGATCCGTAAAATATCAGGTTGGGACTATCTTCTGACGGTTTTACTCCTTTTGGTCTTTCGGGATCCCAGTAATCATGCTGGCCTGTGATTGTCACTCCGTATAACCTACCGCCTTGGATGTGCATGAAGACTCAGTACATGTTTCTAACCGTTATAATTCCTGGTCCGAACAATCCCAAGAGGAACATTGACGTGTACTTACAGCCTTTGATAGATGAGTTAAATCAGTTATGGGAAGTAGGCGCTAACACGTACGATGTTTCCAGGAAGCAAAAATTTCAGATGAAGGCAACCCTTGTGTGGACCATCAACGACTTTCCCGCCTATGGAATGTTATCTGGATGGAGCACTCATGGCCGTCTCTCATGTCCGTATTGCATGGACCGTAGTAAGACTTTCTGCTTGAAACATGGAGGAAAACCGTACTTCTTTGATTGTCTTCGACAATTTCTGCCAAAAGATCATCCGTTCAGAAGGAACAGGAATGCTTTCCGTGCCGGCATTGTAGAGAAGGGTGATCCACCGCCAAGGTGGTGCGGAGCCACGATATGGGAGAAGGTTAAAGATTTTCCAAGTGCTATCGAAGATCCTACAACTGGGTACAAGTGCGATGGATTTGGTAGAGTTCATAACTGGACAAAGAGGATCATATTCTGGGATCTGCCATACTGGAGTACCAATATGATCCTACATAATCTTGATGTCATGCATATTGAGAAGAATGTGTTTGATAACATAATTAATACTGTGATGGACGTAAAGGAAAAAAACGAAAGATAATCCCAAGACCAGGTCGGACTTAGAAGAAATATGCAAACGCCCTGCATTGCATTTGATACAGCAGAATGGAAAACAGTTCCTGCCGAAGTCAATTTTCTCGCTAGACAAGGAGGATAAAGTGAGACTTTGTCGGTGGATCCAGGGCCTAAACTTTCCAGACAGATATGTGTCAAATCTGAGAAGATGTGTCGATCCGAAGGAAAACAAATTGACGGGTATGAAGAGCCATGATTGTCACGTATTCATGGAGAGGTTAATTCCGATTGCATTTTGGGAATTCTTACCGCAGGCAGTTTGGGATCCATTGACGGAGCTTAGCATATTCTTCAGGGATCTTTGTTCTAAGAAATTGCTCGTTGATCGTCTAGAAAAGCAAGAGAAGGACATTGCGGTAACACTATGCAAGCTAGAGAGGGTGTTTCCTCCTGGATTCTTCGACTCTATGGAGCATTTGCCGATTCATCTATCCTATGAGGCACGTGTTGGTGGACCCGTCGAATATCGATGGATGTACCCGTTCGAGCGACATTTGAATCACCTAAAAAGAAAGGTGAAAAATAAGGCACGGGTCGAGGGTTCTATTTGTGAAGCCTATGTTCTCGAGGAGATTACAAACTTTTGTTCGATGTATTTCAAGCCTCATGTTGCAACTAATAGAACGAGAGCTTCCAGAAACGACAAGGGAGATCATGAAAGTAATGATACAATACTAAAGGTATTCAATGCTCCAGGAAAGCCATCGGGTAAGAGGAAAAAGAGATATCTGAACGATGATGAGCTAAGGGCTGCTCAGGTGTATGTATTACTCAACTGCGACGAGGAGGAAGTAGAGAAACTGGAGGGGTAAGTAATTAATACGTCTATATTATTTTAATAGTGTTAATTATTATACTATTACATTAATTAAACGATGTTGTTTTCAGCATATTTAATGATGATGTGAGTTCGGGTAGGCCACACATAACAGAAGAAGAACTAGAACAAGAAATGAGGCGTTATTTTCCATCATGGTTGAGTGCATATGTAAGACTTGAGAACTCTGTAATTACCTTTTTGTATATGCACTTGATTGAGAATGAGCTTAATTGCTTCTTTCGTGGTATTTAGGTCGATCGTCTATACGCAAGACTTGAGAATGAGTCTATTAGAACGCTAGCCAAGGGACCAATTTATGCTGCAAAAATATGGCCAAGCTACTGTGTTAATGGGTTTAGGTTCAAGTCAACAACTTGTCCGATCAGAGACAACTTTGTGGATCTCGATTCCACCAAAAACAGCTGTTTGTGTATCAGATCTTCGAACTACAAAGATGTTGATGCGGGCAATAATTTCTATGGCGTGCTACGGGAGATCGTGGAGCTGACATATAGTTATGGAATAGAGCCTGCTAAGATTGTGTTATTCAGGTGTGATTGGTTCGATCTGATTGAAGGTCAAGGTTGGAAAGTAGACAAGCACGGTCTTGTTGATATAAACTATCGGCGTCGATATCAAGCCTATGAACCATTTGTCCTATCAAGTCAGGCTCAGCTCGTGTACTTCACAAGTTATCCTAAACGGGGAACAACAAGGTCGGACTGGTGGGCAGTATGCAAGACCAAAGCTAGAAATACCTTTGAGGTTGACGATATAGCTTATCAACAGGATAAACTACCTCTTGTAACAAATATTATAGAAGTGGACACGACGGAAGTTCCCTATTACACATCTAATTGTGTAGAAGAAGTAGAATTATCTGAAGAGGAAGATGCAGATGAAAGTGAAGATGTAGAGGAGGAAGAAGAAGAAGAAGAAGAAGAAGAAGAAGAAGATGAGCTAAACGAACTAGATGAATTTTCAGAAGAGGATTAAATCTGTACGTTTGTTTTATCATCATATTTGACACTTTAGTGACACTTCTATCATATAAATCTGTGACACTTCAGTGACACTTTATTGACACTTTTATTGATACTTCTGTGACACTTTATGACTATGATATTTTTCAAAAATCTGTGATGTCTATCATATAAATATGTTTTTTTGTTTTATTGTCATATGTTTTATTGTCAGGTATGACTAGACCATCTGGACGACACGGAGGATTTTATATTAGGCAGTCCCGTCAGCCTCGGGCTGGGGATGGAGAGGGCAGTTCCGTACCCTCATCCTCATTTCCGAGTACGCCAGTGTACCGTTCTGTTCTCGGTCCATTACTGGGACAGGGCAGTTCCAGCAGGTTGGCGACTCCTCCCTCGTCGTCCAGCCTTCCTGATCCCGCGTCCAGCATCCCTGATCCCCCGTCCAGCATTCCTACTGTCGACGGCTCTATGGAGGGAGCCCACGCCGAGCATATGGAGGACGGCGATCAGACTGATCCTGCCCAGGCAGGAGGTGAGAGCGACCCTCCATGCGCTCCCCCGGGCGAGACGCGTATGGAGATTTGGATGGACGGGCCTATGAAGTAAGTTAATTAATTGTTATATATTTCTCAAATGATTATATGTACATATATATTCATGAAAAATTATTATTGTATAGATATCGGCCTTCTGCAGTACAGAGACAGCCGAGGACATTTCTGAGGCAGAACTATGGTGGGCCTTGGATTAACTACTCAGATGCTCCCGCAGATAGGAAGGCCTTTTGGTTCGCCCACTTCAAGGTAAAAAATTTGTTTATTTTTAAATTTTAATAATCATTTGTGTATATTATACAACTTTTGTATTTTACTTCTTGTAGAGGACCTATTTCTATCCACCACACCGGACGGCGAGGATCGAGGGCCAATTTTCTGCCGTCGCCGCCAAGCTCATCCGTGATGCGATCGACGACCAGAAGCGTCATGATCGCTCCGGACAGCCGATCCAGGGTTGGATTACGCCAGAGCAGTGGACTGCGATGAAGGCTAGATTCAGCGAGCGCAGGTACTAGGAGCGGTCTGAGAAGGCCAAGGTGGCGCGGTCGAGCGCCGGTAAGTGGTGTGGTGGCTCCATTCCGATAACGGAGCATTTTCGTCGTCTGGTATATTTCCTATGACGGACATTAATTTATATGTAGTTCTATAGAATGTTTAATACTAATAATAGATAATATATTTTAACAGGTAAAAAAGGGTGAGGACCCAAAAATGGTGACCGTCTTCCTGGTCACCCATCGGAGGGCTGGGGAGTTCATTGACGAGCGAGCGACGCATGCATATGTACATTCTATCCTTTATATTAATTTACTATAATTTAGAAAACATGAAAATATATATCAATATAGACTTTAGCAAACACTTACACGTTAGCAAACATGTTCTAGGCCGAGTTTGTTCGGCTACAGGAGGAGACGGCTGCTGCTGCTGCTGCTAGTGCGCAAGCAGAGGGAGGGGCTGGTACTTTCTTCCAGCCGCCTACAGCTCCATCGCCGGACGAGCTCTGGATGACCGCCGTTGGCGGTCTTCAGAAGGGTACGTACTACGGTACGGGATCCTACGGCACGTATTTAGCTTCGGAGTCATCCCGGGCCCCCTCTGTCAGTACGCAGTCTCCGGCTACGCAGGCGTCGTCACGAGCTGAGGATGTTCGTCGTCAGATCGAGGAGCTGCGTCGCGAGTTACAGCAGCAGATTTCTGATGCGGTCGAGCGACGATCCGACCCTCCGATCGTCACCGGACGATTTGATGCGGTCGAGCACAGTATACATAAGTTGATGAGTCTGCATCAGGCTACAGCTGCCAGCTTGCAGACGTTCACCGAGTCTACGCAGCGCACAGAGCATAGACAGGTCGAGCTGGAGGGATCACAGAGGAGCATATCTGCCTCACTCGCTCAGTATACTGAGAAGGTGGTGAGTACCCTTGCTGTGCATGGTGAGCGACTGTGAGAGCTGGAGCAGGTACGTCCTCCCGGTCCATCGACGGCGCTGACTCCAGACATTCCACTGCCTCCTACTGCCCCTACGGTGCAGCTCACCCAGGAGCAGTATGAGTACATGCTATCCCAGATTCGCGGTAGGAGTCCTCAGTGATCCAGTAGATATTTTTTATCATCTTTGTATGTATTGGCCCTATGGGCCTATTGACCGTTCTGTACACTGATTTTCATTCTTATTTGCCCTCCATTGTGGACATGTATGTTTGTTGGATATTTACTTTGTGATAATTACTTTGTTGGTATTTTTATTATGATATTTACTTTGTGATATTTACTTTGTGATATCTGCGATGGGGATGACAAATATACCTACGTTGGGTTATAAGCGATGATCTGATATACAAAGGAGGTGCTGTCAAAATTTTTAAACAATATATTGTGTATTTTTGTTATGATGTGTGTCTGTGTTTACAGTGAATGTGAAATGCAGTGTTCGGAAACCATCGACAGTTTCGATTACTGTTGTATGTGTTATCTTGGATAGAAATAGCAACAATTCAGGGTGCACTTCTGAGAGCTTCATTTTCACGTCCTTCACTTTCTCCGACATCGTAAAGGTTCCCGAGAAGGTGAAGGACGTGAAGAGGAAGCTCTGAGAAGTGCACCCTGAACTGTTGCTCTTTCTATCCAAGATAAAACATAGAACAGTAAGCGAAACTGTCGATGGTTCGAATACTGCACTTCACACACACTGTAAACACAGAAACACAACATAACAAAAATATCAATTATATTTTTTTAAATTTTTTTAACATCTGCGACGTATAGCGACGTTCTGCGATGTACTGCGACGGCAGATTGACGTCGCTATACGTCGCTAAATAGCGACGTTACGTCGCTAGACGTCACTAATATGCTGACGTGGGCTGAGGGTGTACGTCGCTAAATCTGTCGGTATGCGTCGCTAAGTTTCCCACTTGGCTGTCATGCCATGTCATCATATATAAATTACAGAGCGTCGCAAGTGGTCGCTTTACGTTGTTATTTTGGCGACGTAATGGTACGTCGCTATATGTCGCAATTTTTGCGACGGCTAGCGACAATTAATTACGCGTCGCCAATAGCGACGTTCGGCGACTAAAGTGCCATCTGCAACTTGCCTTTAAGCGATGTCCCGTTTTCGTCGCTAAATACGTCGCTAATTGGTTTTAGCGACGTAATTTCCTTATTTAGCGACATTTCCTAACATCGTTAAAATGAGTTATTTTAGTAGTGGTCGGGCTTGGGCTTGGGCTAGGCTTATGATCTATCGGGTTGGGCTCGGGTTGACCTCAAACCCGACCCAACCCGCCCGAGTTGCACCCCTACCTTGCCCTAGTGTTCGCCATTCAGAAAACACGATACTATGTGACAAGGCAGACCATCCATGTTGTTTCACGAGTTAATCTTCTCAGGGTTCTCATGACCAAGCCAGGCGCACTCAGTTCTCGTCTAGCCACCTGGGCGATACTGTTATCCCTATACGATATGGTTTTTGTTCCGCAGAAGGCTATCAAAGGTTGAGCCCTGGCTGACTTCTTAGCAGCCCATCCAGGCTAAGAAATAGCCAGAATTTATGAAGAAATTCCTGATGAAGTCGTCGCCTCGAACATGACTTCGCACGATGCTATTTGGCGAATGTTCTTCGACGGTGCTTCAAGAACGGGGCCACAAGGTGATATCGTCGCTGGAGTCGGGGTGGTATTAATTTCTCCCTCTGGACTAGTAGTCAATCGGGCGTATTCTCTTACAGAATCCTGTTCGAACAACGTAGCCGAATATAACGCTCTAGTCATTGGGCTCCAACTCGCAAAAGAAGTAGGGATTAGGTACCTGGAAGCATATGGTGACTCGCAGTTGGTTGTTAACCAGATCCGAGGTTCATACGAGGTTCGCAACGAGGACTTGATTCCCTATTATCAGACATTAATTGCCATCATTACAACCTTAGAGGGGTTCATTATAGAGCACGTTCCTAGGCTCCAAAATATCGAAGCCGATGCCCTAGCAGGTCTCGTCGCTTCCTTGGCGCTTCCAAATAACACTCATCATCTAGTGGACATAATAGGCCATGAAGTGGTCTGCCCCAGGAATAATCTTCAACTAGGTACGAGTTACTCTGCCCAGATAACCAACGACATACAAGACTGGAGACGCCCGCTCATCGACTTTGCAGTTTATGGAATTCTGCCAGAGAATGTGAAGGAAGCAACTTCAATCAGAAGACGCTCCCTCAGATTCTTCTACGATTCGAAGACAAAAATGTTATATCGATGATCCTACGACGGGCTACTATTAAGATGTCTGTCAAATGCAGAAGACAGAGAAGCCTTGCGTGAAGGTCATGATGGCACTTGTGGGGCTCACCTACCTGGCCCAAAATTGCAAGATCGTCTCTGCCGGATGGGTTATTACTGGCCCAAAATGGTAGTAGATGCGGTTGATTATGCAAAGAAGTACAAGGCTTGCCAGATTCATGCAGATTTCATATATCTGCCATCTGACTTCTTGTATCCGACAGTGGTCTCTTGGCCATTTGAAGCATGGGGAATGGACATCATTGGGCCAATCACTCCGCCGTCGTCTAGAGGGCATCGGTTCATACTTGCAATCACAGATTACTTCTCCAAATGGGCGGAAGCTATTCCATTGGCAGAGGTTAAGAAATCGAACGTGATTAGCTTCATAAAACATCACGTCATCTACCGTTTTAGACTACCCCGGAGGATTATTCACGACAATGGTCCACAGTCCGCAAGCCATGCTTTCTATCGATTTTGTTACAAGAATCGAATTCAGAACATGGCCTCGATAACATATAACCCATCCGGCAATGGTCTGGCTGAAGCTTTCAACAAAATCATAATCAATCTCCTCAAAAAGTTCGTGTCTGCAAATAAACGTGACTGAAATGAAAAGCTTGGCGAGTGCTTATGGGCATATCGTACGATAATTCGGATGGCTACAGAAAATACACCGTTCTTCTTGGTTTACGGGAGCGAGGCAGTCCTCCCATTGGAGACTCAGATCCCTTCACTTCGAGTGGCCCTTACCTACCGGTTAACGACGGACGATAACTACCGCCGACGGCTGCAAGAGTTGGAAGCATTAGATGAGAAGCGTTTACAAGCTCAACAAAGCATAGAGTTCTACCAAGCGCGCATCTCTCGGACTTTCAACAAGAAAGTCAAACAAAGAATATTCCAAGTTGGTGAACTTATCTTGGCCATTCGCAGACCAATGTCCATGACACACAAGACCTCCGGCAAATTCCATCCTAAATGGGAGGGGCCCTTCATCATCGAGATCGTGTTCTCCAACGACGCATACCGTCTCACAAAACAAAATAGAGACTTGCTCATGATGCCCATCAACGACAAGTTCCTCAAGAAATACTATGTCTAAACGACACCTTCCAACTATCCTTCAGATTGTGAGTTATATACCCTCTGGTATCGCTGAACTTACACTCCGACTTCAAATCTTCCAGATTATTAAGTTACGTACCCTCAGGTACCACTGAACTTATTCTCTGACTACTCCCAATGAATTCATATCTCATCTCTTGGTCATATCTATGAACTTCCTGGTCATAGCTTTTCTCCACCAAGTGTTTGTCTCAAAATCTATTATCCGCACCACCAGTGCGTAGAAGGGTAATAGGTCCATAAAAATTATCCTAATCTATTACTCGCACTATCAGTGCATAAAAAGGGTAATAGGTCCATAAAATGCCCCAACGGGGAAAAATAACCATGTCCATATAACCTCTGAGTTGTTTTTTCGTCCATCACAAATAAATCACCCAATACATAGAACTTCCACATTGATAACACCTTTGAGTTGTTCTGTATATCCCCATTTGGCCTCCTCCTACCATGTCCTAATTACCTCTGAGTAGGAAGGCTTTGTTTTGACCCATATTTACCACGTCCTCATCACCTCTGAGTAAATATGTTGGTTTTCTCCCCACTTATTATCAGTACTCGCATCGCTAGTACACAAAAATGGTAATAAGTCCATAAAAATTATCTTAATCTACTACTCGCACCACCGGTGTACCAAAGAGTAGTAGGTCCACAAAATATCATTCAAATCTATTTGCTCGTATTTCCAGATACACAAATGGACAATAGGTCCACAAAAGTTCCCAAGTGGGATGTTCTTTATCAAATACAAATGATGTATTAGGCCCTCTAGTACAAACACCACAAAATATCACAAATAAAGAATAGAGTGAACATACTCTGTCGAAGGAAGAGAAGGTGAAAGAGGAAAATCTCTCTCTCTGAATGACTCCTATTTATAGAGTTGCTGAAAAGAGACTCTTCGATTCTCTAGATCATTAAGGATAAGGACGACGTTTGGGGACTTTATCCCTAATAACCGTCGAGCATCTCTTCGGTTCTCGAGATCATTAAAAATAATGTCGACGTTTGGGGACTTTATCTCCAGTAACCGTCGGCTTTATCTCAAAAAGAGATCCACAACCAAATCAAGAAAATTAAATACAGCAGTGACAACTGGCAGGCTCTTTGCGGCTCGAAGTGTCCCTGCGGCTCAAGATTTGTTCTGCGGCTTAGGATTTCCTTGCGACTCAAGATCTCTCTGCAGTTCAAAAAATTTCCTGTGACTTGAAGACTCCCTGCGGCTTGACATATTTTCATGCTTCTTATTCAAAGTATTCCAAATTTGTAATTTGAAAACTTTAAAGGGGGTCTTGTAGAAGCATAAAAAATATGGGGTTCATGCGGATTACAAATTGCCGCATAGGTACTTTGGGCCAAACAGGTCCGCATAAAAGAAAGCCGCATGTCTGGTTCAATGACATATGCGGCCCATCGACAACCAGCTGCAGAAGGAAGATATGCGGCCAAGAGGAGCAGTTCGTCTGATAAAGCTGACAAGTCCTGACAAAACTGACAAAAACGACAGCTCTGACACTTCGACAAAAAAAGATAAGACGTGAAACGTCGCCCAAAAGCAGGGTTCGTACGCCTTCATATGGCCAGAAGGAGTATCATCTAAGCCGCATGAACCTTATGTGGCTCAGACATATGCGGCCTTAAAGTCTCCAAACTTCATGCAGCCAAGAGTAACTGTGATCCAAGCCGCATGAGCTTTATGCGACCAAAATACAGAATCTATGCGGCTTAAATCCTTAAGCTATGTCTGGACTAACGAAGTTTATGACTTAAGCCGCATGAGGCTTATGCGGCCCTACATGGTCGAAAGCTGAAAGATTTATGCGGCTAAAAATATGATTCTTGCGACAGGACGCGTGGCAATCTGACCAAGTCCTAAACTATCCAGATTTGCTACAACAAAATCCTAACAGATCGACAGATTGCAGCCAAAGAGCGGGTCTTCGCGTGCCAATCAGCCATGTGGCAACAGGCCATCTATGCGGCTCAACATACATCCTATTATAAATAGCAGGGTGCCACACCCCTGCAAAAGGTTAGCAACCATCAAGAAGGCAAATTTTCAAGATCTAAAGACTGCGTCTGATATTCCACGGAGTAAGGCAGAGTTGGTAGCACTTTCCCGAGCCTCCACCGTCTCCCCCCAGAATCAAAACTAAACAATTGTACTTATATTATTTCCTAGGATTTCTTTCCAGGCTTTTCTTTGTACAAGCAAGTTTGCAATCAATTTCAGTGTTCTGTAATACTTGTCTTTGATTTTTATGTCAAACAGAAACAAATGAGCACAATCAGAATCTTGTCGGTGGTGCAAAGAAGGAAATCCCGCAGTCGCAAGCGGCAGCACCCAAAAACTCACAATTCACATATGACTCCGGATGCTGAAATAAATATCAAAAATGTTTTCGGTGAAAAAGATATACCTAGGAAACGCCTGTCCAAAAGTCAATTTCTGGAACAGGGGCAAAGTCATAATTTCGGATCAAAATGATATCCGCCATTGGACCCATTTTGCTCCAAAATGCGTGCTAATATCTACGGTCTCTAAAGTTGTCAAACTACATGTCTACAAATTTGTTTTGAGGATGCGAACCCAATGATATGTCCAATTTTGGATTCTGATGAGCCGTGCACAAAATTGCCCATTGGGTTGGGTTACGGGCCCATCAAATTTTGTGCTCCGATCAACCTTCTCAGAATCGGACCAAACTTGGCATACAGGACCAGAAAATCGATACGATCCTGATGGCGCAAGTTTCGTATCGATCGGACGAACGTGCATGAAGTTATCGTCAAGTCTGTAAAATGTCAATACGGGGGTATCTCGACGGATATGTACTGATTTTGTCGTGCAAGCACAACGAAATCGAGTTCCGTCAGTTCCTATACATCAGCAACATCCATATACGCCTTTTGACGTGTACAGTGCGTGACCACGTCGCCCAGTTTGTCGGGACGCACGCCGTATCGGGAAAATTTCTAAGATTTGGATAGTT
Source organism: Iris pallida (assembly GCA_029216955.1). NCBI lineage: Eukaryota > Viridiplantae > Streptophyta > Magnoliopsida > Asparagales > Iridaceae > Iris > Iris pallida. The sequence goes on along the minus strand of JANAVB010033014.1, from coordinate 3,097,721 downwards.
TTAAAAATAGTGTTTTCGTGGTGTTCAACAAGGAATAACTTTCTGTATATTAACTGTAAAATAAATCTGCAAGAAGGAAGTTGCACTTGTATAGGTTGTTTTTGACAGATACAAATCGGTTTTTGAGAATCATGTATATTTTGATCGGGAATATCCTTCAAAGATAGGGGTTTGGTTATCCGTATGTTTTGTGTTTCCGAACAGAATTCTATCAACTTTGTGTCAATTTCGTAAGAGTGTCGTGCTGCCATATTCGAATCCCCTTGGTGGGAATTTGAGAGGGTCATATAGGTTTTCTAAAGCACCTTACGAAAGCCAAAACGATTGAGTATTGGTGACGAAATAGATACGGGAAGACGCGTACCTGGAAGTGGTTCGAAACAAGGGTACCCTATTTCTTCACGAATGGGCGCGGTACGACAGAACTCCGGCAAGATTCAGCGGTCGTCAAGGGTGATCAGAAGTGGTCGCCTAGGTCTGGAGGTGATCAGGGTTCAGAGGATGCTATGCAGAATTGTGGGATATGGTTATCGAGGGGTTCTATCCAAGAGAATCGCGAGCGTTCGGGATATATACTCGGTTGGAAGTTAGTGTTGATACTTATCATAACTGGATTTTATTTCAGATTCAAATTTGATCTGAATCACTAGAGAATCCTTACAGGATTCGAATGAAACAATTCCTAGTTTATTTGGTGAAGGATTAAGGGGATTTCGATTTTCTCTTGGCCGGGTCTCCGTGTTGTTTGCCCACGGAATGGAGGGGTCGGCTTAATACAAGTAATGTATCATTGCTACAGTACACATAACTTCTTTTTTTATAACAAATATATATATATATATATATATATATATATATATATATATATATATATATATAAGCAAACCTTTTTAAGGCAATAGTTAGCCTAGAAAATTTTTCAAAAAAATATAAATAAACTGTCTAAAATTCTAAATTTTATGTAAACTATATTTAATAGCATAGCACAAGCATACACACCAATATTTAATATTTACATACATTAATTATACTTAATAATCTAATAATGAATAAAATAATAAAATTGTCAAGCAAATGTATAACAAAATAATAAAATTGTAAAAATTATGAATAAAATATGGGGGGTTTACATCCTACCCAACTTAAAGAAAATTTTGTCCTCAAAATTAAAACTAAGCCGGGGTATGCAATGCAATGTGAACTAAAAGGGGACTAACTTGTAGAACGTACCTTCGTCTTCGAACAATTGCGGGTAGCGACTCTTAATGTCATCCTCGTGCTCCCATGTAGACTCCTTTGGAGAGTGATGCTTCCATGCCATGTGAACCAACGGTATAGATTGATTCCGCAACACCTTCACTCGGCGATCGAGGATACCTACTGGTTGCTCTTCGTACGACAAACTCGGTCCAACTGTGATCTCGGAGTGATCAAGCACATGATTGCTGTCTGCCACGTATCTTCTCAGTTGAGACACGTGGAACACATCATGTACTCCCTCTAATGACGGTGGCAAGGCCAATCTATAAGCAACTTCTCCCACATGCTCCAAGATATCAAAAGGATCGATGTATCTTGGACTCAACTTGCCACGTCCTCCGAATCGAATCGTGCCTCTAGTGGGGGATATCTTTAAGAACACATGGTCACCTGCCTTGAATTCCAAAGGTCGACGACGGTTATTTGCCTACTGCTTCTGTCGATCCTGTGCTGCTCGCAGGTGGTCTTGTATCTTCTTTACCTTTTCTACTGTGCTCAAAACCAGCTCGGGACCCAATATCTATCGCTCTCCGATATCGCTCCAACAGATAGGAGATCGATACTTCTTACCATACAATACTTAAAACGGAGCCATATGAATGCTCGCTTGATAGCTATTGTTGTAAGAAAACTCCACAAGATGAAGGTGGTCTTCTAATGACCCGCAAAAGTCAAGCATATACGCTCTCAACATATCCTCTAGCGTCTGAATCGTACGCTCTGACTGGCTGTCTGTCTGCGGATGGTACGACATGCTAAACTTCAAATGCATACCCAAACTGTCCTGTATACTCCTTCAAAAGTGTGAGGTAAACCTCGAGTCACGATCCGACACGATGCTAACTGGTACACCGTGTAGCTTCACTATTTGCTTCATATACATATCTGCTAAAACTTTTGTGGACTGCCCAACTCTAAAAGATAAAAAATGGGCCAATTTGGTAAGTCTATCAATAATCACCCATACCGTATCTCGTCCACTAGGACTCCGAGGAAATCCTGTAAAGATGTCCATCGTAATATTCTCCCACTTCCACTCAGGAATGGGTATCGGCTGCAATAATCCGGTTGTCCTCTAGTGTTTGGCCTTCACTTGCTGGCATACTAAACACTTGGCCACGAAACGAGCTATTTTCCGCTTCATTACGTGCCACTAATAATACTGCCGTAAGTCCCGGTACATCTTAGTTCCTCCGTGATGAATAGAGTAAGTCAAACTGTGTGCTTCTGCCATTAACTCCTGCCATAACTCTCCATTAGGAACATAAATACGATTACCACATCGTAATGTCCCATCGGGATGAATCCTCAATCCCGTCTGCTCTCCTGCCTCAGTCCGCTCTCGAAACCGTCAAAATCTAGCATCCGTAGGTAATGCCGCCTTGATCCTCTCCACTAGCGATGATTGTACTTGGAGGTTGGCTAACATTCCATCTGCTCTAGGCAATACTACCTCAATACCAAGCTGGTACAAGTCTCTAATCAACTCCTTCTGCGTAGTCAAGAAGTGAGCCATGGGCTTACGAGTTAATGCGTCTGCCACGACATTAACCTTGTTCGAATGATAATGTAGCTCGATCTTGTAATCCTTCATCAACTCCAACCAACGTTGCTGTCGTATATTCAACTCTTTCTGTGTGAACACGTACTTAAGGCTCTTATGATCAGTGTAGATGTCAACCATCTCGCCATACAAGTAGTGTCTCCATAACTTCTAAGCAAAGATAACCACTACGAGATCTAGGTCATGGGTTGGATAATTTTTCTCGTGCACCCTCAACTGTCTTAATGCGTATGCTACTACATGATTGTGCTACATCAATGCACATCCTAATCCCTTCCCGGATGCATCGCTGTAAATCATAAAACCTTCTGGGTCCGATGGTAGTGTCAAGATAGGTGCAGTGGTCAAGCGTTTCTTCAACTCGTCAAAAGTGGCTTAACACTCCTCTATCTAAACAAACTCCTGATCCTTGCAAGTTAGTCGAGTCATAGGCCCCGCTATTCTAGAGAAATCTTCTACGAACCTTCGGTAATAACCCGCAAGTCCAAGAAAACTTCTTACCGCTGAAGCTGATGTAGGAGCGGGCTATGCTTGACTGCTGTGATCTTCTCAGGATCTACTGATATGCCATCTCCAGTAACAATGTATCCAAAAAATGATACCTCCTTGAGAAAGAACTCATACTTGCTAAGCTTCGCATAAAGTCGTTTGTTCCTCAATGTTCCCAAAACAATCCGTAGATGCTGCTCATGCTCCTCTTGACTCTTGGAGTAAATCAAGATATCATCTATAAAGACGACTACAAATTTGTCCAAGTACTGGTGAAAGATCTTGTTCATTAAATTCATAAAACTGTGGGAGCATTAGTCAAACCAAAAGACATGACCAAGAACTCGTAGTATCCAAACCTTGATCGAAAAGCCGTCTTTGCAATGTCTTCCTTCCGAACCTTCAGTTGGTGATAGCTCGATCGTAAGTCAATCTTAATGAATATTTTTGCTTCACTCAGTTGATCGAATAGACCGTCTATGCGCAGTAAGGGATACTTATTCTTCACCGTTACTGCATTCAAGGCTTTGTAGTCAATGTACATGCACACTGTCCCATCTTTCTTAGGCACAAAAAGAATGGGTGCTCCCCATGGTGACGTACTGGCACGAATAAAGCCTTTCTCCAATAAGTCGTCAATCTGTGTCTTTATCTCTACCAATTCCTTGGGTGCTAGTCGATATACTCGAGACAAAATAGGTTTGGCTCCGGGAATAAGCTTAATAAAAAACTCAGTGTCTCGGTCAGGTGGCAGTCTTAGCAAATCCTTGGGGAGCACATCCTCAAACTCGGTGATAACAGGGTACTGAGAGGTGTCCTGCATCATCATGTGGGTCCCTGATACTGATGCTTCGCTTCTCAATGCTTCTTTTTTGGTGAACTCGAACTCCGTATCACTCGGGGTCTAAAGACGATACTGCCCCTATGGTAGTATATAAGAGCGAAATGCTGGCTCAACCAGTCCATCCCGAGAACTACATCAAATATCGGCATGAGGAATGCAAGTAGTCGTGCTCTCATCTCCCTACCATATATCACTCCAGATCAATCTCTACAAACACGACTAATAGGTGCAACTCCTCCAGTGAGGATTCTAATGTTTTTAGATAAAGATGACATAGGTATACTGTGTCTAGTGGCAAAGCTAGTAGCTATGAATGAATGGGTGGCCCTAGTATCAAATAATGTGATGGCAGGAAATGATACAACTAAAACCATACCTGCTATGACGTCCATCTCTGGTTCTGCCTCCTCGGCGGCTAGTACAAAAGCCTTTCCAACTCTCTGATTACTCGTCTGTGTTCTAGCCTGCTAAAATTATGTTGCCTGAGGGGATAGGGTGGGCGTGGTGCTTCTGGTCCTGCAATAGCTGACCTCTGCTGTTGATTATGTGGAGTGATCCTCTGAAATAAGCAATCCTTAGCCTGGTGCTGATTCGATCCGTAAATTAAATAATATCCTAGCCGTCGTCTACAATCTCTCTAAATATGACCAACTTTGCCATAATAATGGCAAGTGGCTTTCTCCTGTGTCTGGTATGGCCCTGTCCTCTACTGTTGCTGATGTGTCGGAGGACGTCTCTCTGGCCCTCCTGTAGTGGTCTTAGCTGATCCCATAATCGAAGTAGCTCGTCGGTTTGCGTTCTTGCTTATGGCCTCTTGAGTTCTAGTCTCTGCCAGAACAGCTGCTTGGGAGACCCTCGACTCGGAGCTGGTGTATCTCAGCAACTCTATACTCAAGCCTCTATAAAATCTTTTGGCTTTCTCCAGCTCCGTCGTAACCAACCCCGGTACAAAATGACTCAGCCGACTAAACTCGGCGTCGTACTCATCAACTGTCATACTCCCCTGCTCCAAGTGTAGAAACTGGTCATACAGTGCATCCTTGGCAGTGTCGGAGAAAACTTTTTATTGAACAGCCTTTTGAATTCCTCCCACGTCTGATCAACTCCTAGCCGTCTCTCCTCTGCGGCCCACCAATCGTAAGCATTTCCTTCCAACTGTAACTTTACTACCGTCATCCATAGATCTGCGGATAACTCCGAAGCCTTTAGGATATTTTCTGCCTTAACCAGCCAATTGGTGATCCCGATGACGTCTACAGCGCCCTTGAAGTGAGGAGGATTCATGTTGCAGAACCCTTCGATAGTACCCACAGAGGCTTGGGGTGCTCGGGTCAGTGCTATCTCCAAACTCCTCCTAATAGCCCCGCTCTGCTGCATCTGGGCCTGTACTAAGCCCTGGAGGATTTGTTCTGTAGTAGTCCCATAAGCCTGAGGCATGGGCTGCTTTGGGGGCATGTATGGCATCTGGGGCATAAACTGTAGGACACCTTCAGGCCCGTACTGTAGAGGATATGAAGGATATGGAAGGGGATACTATGGTGGGTATGAGGGAGGATACTGAGGTGGATACTGTTGAGGATACTGGGGTAGATATGGTGATGGTAGATATGGGGGTGGAATCTGTGGTAGAAATTGAGGTGGATAGGGTGGCAGAGGTGGTAGGTACTCTTCTTGAGCTACATGGTTTTCGGGGTCTGTCTGTCCCACTTGGGGTGCCGGGGCTTGCTGCTGAGTAGTGGGTGGTATCATCACAGGCCGCAAGGCTAGTCCGGATAGTCCGGATGGTGCTGGAGTGGTCGGGGACATGGGTGGCTAACCCATTGGTCCTTCTTGAGCAGTGGTGTTCCCATCAGTAATGGTGAGAGGAGTAGCGCATCTACTACGAAGATTCATCCTATATTGGCACAAAGATTTGAGTTTTGGTTAGAACAAAATCAAACTGGATGTAATCAAGCGGTCAAACAAGAAGTTGAGAAGATGTCAAGGAAGGTATTAATAAGTGGCTGAGATTCTATATTCCATTCCTATATGCAGGCTTGTTGGGCACAGTCATGTAACCCAATAATATTAGGACCTGCATGGGCCACCACAAAAACATTTAACACCCCAGTCCCATAATGCATAGGACTAGGTACGTCAACATGCCAGCTGCACATATACGAAGAATATACCAATATACGGTATCCTCATATTTGTACATAAGCTGTAAATGATATAACATGGTAAGCCACAATATAAACAACTATATCTCATCCACATCTCAATATAGAATGAATAATAAGTCTTAATAATAAAAGAAGTCAAGAGATAGCCTGGTGGACAAACCCACTCCAAACAGCTATGAAAAATAGTCTCAACTAAATGGAGTTCAACCTCCTCAAAACAGAAAAATAAAGATAAAATGATGTCCACTACATAGTCTCAGATAATAAAGAGGAAAACTAAGTATCAGTGGGAGGTGCCTCGTCATCAACGTAAGAAGGATCCAAAGCTGCTCCGTACTCCTGGGGATAGTCCTGCTTGTCTAATCCTGGAGAGATCACTAGGTCCTCAGAGGGACGTAACAAGATACAGAAAGACATGCCAAAATAACTGAATGTGAAAATATGCCACTATGACACTACAGGTTTTCCTAACCGTCTATGTGATATGTACTTTGAGGATAACGTTCTACGCAGGGGATGTAGGATCATGCAAGTAATAAAGAGTGGCCGTCAAGTAGCGCTCATCCGAGACACTATCAGCTGGGCAGCAAGTGGCGCTCATCCGAGTCACTAACAACCCAATAATGTGTGTAAAAAGTAAATGTAGCCGCTACGCTAGTAGCTGTCCCCTCCCCCGATGCTCCTATCCAAGATGTATCCACAGCCTGTCCAGTTGGCAACTGCTATGGCTTCTAACTCGACTCATTAATAGTAGTTACCTCCTATTCGTCGCTCGCCCCATACGTATCGATGGCCAGTCGAGTAGGCAGGTCTGTGTCCTACATGAACTCACTCATCGTGTGATACACATGTGTCAAGGCCATCGGGAATATGAAAATATCCCACTCTCATCGGGTGGTCAACTGACACAAGGTCGACATGCAAAATAAAATATAAAATAACGAGGACGACTAAATCTAGTCGCTTGCACCCAAGTGTGACTTGGACGCACAATATTTAAACAAAGAACAAATAAGAGAAATAAATATACAATAATAAAATATGCTGGAAATAAATGAGCACAATCAGAATCTTTGGCAAGGTATACTTGCTTGTGGTACGAAGAAGGAAATCCCGCAGTCGCAAGCGACAGCACCCAAAAACTCACAATTCACTGATGAATCCTGATGCTGAAATAAACATAAAAAATGTTTCCAGTAAAAGAGATATACCTAGAAAATACATGTCCAAAAGTTAATTTCTGGAACAGAGGCAAAGTCATAATTTTGGGTAAAAACGATGTCCGCTGTTGGACCCGTTTTGCTCTGAAATGCGTGCCAATGTCTACGGTCTCTAAAGTCATCAAACTGCATATCTACGGATTCGATTTGAGGATACGAACCCAACAGTATGTCCAATTTTGGATTTCGATGAGCCGTGCACAAAATCGCCCATTGGGTTGGGTTGTGGGCTCGCCAATTTTGGCGCTCCGATCAACCTTCTCAGAATCGGACCAAACTTGGTATACCAGGCCAAAAAATTGATACGGTCCTGATGGCACAAGTTTTGTGTCGATCCAACGAACGTGCACAAAGTTATTGTCAAGTCTATAAAACGTCGATGTGGGGGTATCTCGACGGATACGTATTGATTTCGTCGTGTATGCGCAACAAAATCGAGTTCCGTCAGTTCCCACACGTCAGCAACATCCATACGTGCCTTTGATGCGTACAGTGTGCAATTACGTCGCCCGGTTTGTCGGGACGCACGCCGTATCGGGAAAATTCCTAAGATTTGGATAGTTTTAAAAATAGTATTTTCGAGATGTTCAACAAGGAATAACTTTCTGCATATTAACTGTAAAATAAATCTACAAGAAGGGAGTTGCTCTTGTATAGGTTGTTTCTGACTGATATAAATTGGTTTTCGAGAATCCTGTATATTTTGATGGGGAATATCCTTCAAAGATAGGGGTTTGGCTATCCGTATGTTCTGTGTTTTCGAACAGAATTCTATCAACTTTGTATCAATTTTGCAGGAGTGTCGTGCTGCTATATTCGATTCCCCTTGGTAGGAATTCGAGAGAGTCATGTAGGTTTCTAAAGCACCTTACGAAAGCCAAAATGATTGAGTATTGGTGACGAAATAGATACGGGAAGATGGGTACCTGGATGTGGTTCAAAAAAGGGGTACCCTGTTTCTTCACGAATAGGCGCGGCACGACGGAGCTCCAACAGGATTCGGCGGTCGTCGAGGGCGATCAGAAGTGGTCGCCTGGGTCTAGAGGTGATCGGGGTTCAGAGGATGCTGTGCGGAATTATGGGAGATGGTTTTCGAGGGGTTCTATCCAAGAGAATCGCGAGCATTCGGGATATATACTCGGCTAGAAGTTGGTGTTGATACTTATCATAATTGGATTTGATTTCAGATTCAAATTTGATTTGTATTACTAGAGAATCCTTCCAGGATTCGAATGAAACAACTCCTAGTTTTTTGGTGAAGGATTAAGGGGATTTCAATTTTCTCTTGGCCTGGTCTCCGTGTTGCTTGCCCACGGGATGGAGGGGTCGGCTTAATACAAGTACTGTAGCATTGCTACAGTACTCATAACTTATATATATATATATATATATATAAGCAAACCTTTAACAGTAATATCGATCCATTCAATGTTTATTCCCTAGCTTCTTAGTGGTATTGACTTGTGGCATTAGCATCAAGATATCGATCAACGGATGTAGCATGGCAACAAAAGAATTCATTTAGTTGGCATAAAAGAGTAGTGGAAAAGGGACAAACCACCACGGAGAATCCACACTCACCAATTAGAGAATTATCGAGAGTGAGAGGAACACTTGTGCGCTTAGCCTTCCGTCACGCATCCATCTACAATGGCACCAAAAGTTTGGTTAATACTCCATCTCATCATGTTCCTTTCTCTTAGAATTCTTTAGAATGAATGCCATAAAAATTGATGAAAATGGGCAAGAATCAAATCATAAAAAACTATTCAAAAAAGCATCCATAAAAACCATGCAGCACAACCAGCAGCAAAACATCTAGAGAAAACTCTGGGACTCATTTCAAGAGAAACCAATGCATTAGATGGAAAGGTTCTTATGCATTTGGCCGTGATCGATTAGATGTCGATGGTTAGTTTCCCAAATTCTCGGTTTCGACCGAGTTAAATCAAGCCACAAGCCTTACATAGTGAACAACTAGAAACATGACACTACACATGTAAACTAAAAGTATGATAAAGTAAACTAGAAGCATGATAAAGTAACATGAATATAATAGTATAGGAAAAAAGAAACAATAGGAAGTAGAGATCATGCATATAAAATATACTATACAAGCTGGCAAGGTATACTTGTCTGGAGTTTTATCCAATCTGCGCTGAGACTGTGTGTGCCAAAGTTGTATCTGAGCCTAAGCATGAACCGTGACTGCTATAGACCTCAAGGAATCTACCATAACCCTAAAACAACCAATCAAGAGTCATATATCCTTACTTGACTTTTACACAAGTCCATATTAAGGTTTTATTGGTAGTACTCATATACATCAATGAACCTATTATTGTTATTATAATCTTTTATAGATTTTTTATTAAAAGTTGAAATTTCTTATTTTAAATAAACATAACATTTTTTTATAATATCATCTTATACATATATACACTATATAATTCATATATATGATCTCGTAGATCACTTGAAATATTTATAATCAATGAAAATATTTAACCTTTATAACCTATATATATATATATATATATATATATATATATATGTACACATCTATTAAATATATATGATACATTTATTAAATAATTATATATGATATATCTATTAAATATATATATGTACTTTGTGTTGGCCCGTTGGTCATGGTCGATCATAATTTTAATAATTGATCTAACCCTGTCTCGTTATAAGGGCTACTTAGACAATTACTGAGAACTTCTACCACTCTGTTCAAGACTGAAGCGGTTTTGCCACATGAGTCTGTATTTCAATGTTCAATGTAATTTTCATATTTATTGAGTCTATGAATACTTTGTACACCGAGTCGTACTGGCAAATAGGCTAACCCAAAATGTTTTCAAAATATCCTATGATTTTGAAAATAGCCCACTTTACAAAAAGCTCATAACTGCTAAAACTTTTCAAAAGCCCAAAAACTCAAAATCCGATTTCCCAAAAAATCAAACTCTGGACACCAACAGAGTTTGGCTCGAGTTTGGTTCGAACTCGTGCCGAGTTCGTTTGTTGCCGTTGGATTTTTGAATTTTGTCATCCAGTAGTTACGGACACTACGGCTATTTGTTGAGATTCTCTCAAAGAATCCTGTCCGAATTTTAACTTTGGAAAACCTATAAATATAGAAGAATTTTACTCATTTCAACAAACCACTCTTCTCTCTTCTCTCTAAGCTTAATACGTCTTCCAAAGTGTTCTAATCTCTTTCATTTTCAAATTTCAAGCCAGTTACAATCCTCTAGTTGATTTGCCAGTGCGGTAAGGTCTAGAAGTTTCAGAGAGATTGTAATCAGAGGCTTGATTAAAGAAAGACACTTCACAATTGAAGTTGGTCGAGTACTACGGATCAAAGCTCACGTTGTAGAAGTTGCAAGGACTTCGGATGAAAACTTGGGGTATTTTTCTATAGTAGATTCAACTGGAAGCAAGAGTTCTTCCGACTGGAATAGTCCTCACAAGAGGAAAACCAGTATACATCGCGGTATTTGTATTTGCTTTCTGATCTCTGCCTTTTCATTTACTTGTGATATATTATATGTGATCTTGTTGCTAACATTTTTTAATTAGCTAAATTCCGCTGCCTACTCTATTCACCCCCTCTAGAGTATTGCGCTTTACAATTTGTTCCTACACTTTATATATATGACAGATCTATATATATATATATATATATATATATTTTATATATATATATATATATATATATATGTATATATATATATATATATATACATATACATATACATATACATATTTGCTAATTGGGTCATTTGTGAATAATTATATATAAAGTACATATATACTCTACTTGTCTAGGTATATGTTTGTCTCTATATATATTTTATAATATAGATACTTAACAATGTATACTCGTGTAAACAAAGAAGGACAGAGATGTAGTTCACCTACACATTAACACTAATATTATTTAGTCCTCAACTTCTCGTTTTATTTCTTTGCTATTAGTAAGCAACTTGAAAGTTTTATACACACCTATACCCATAGTGAGGAGAGAAGAGGCTGACGAGGAGTGTAATGACTCGCGACAACGTTGGGACATGCACGGTCTATACCTGGCATGGGAACTGCAGTTCATGCCGGGGTCGTGCCGGCATTGCAACTCGGTACGGTACGTGGACTTCTCTGCAGTCAACCATTCATCGACGAACGTGGTGACGACCAAACAGGTCAATCGGCGCTATGGTGACTCCACCCATGTAGGACATCACTACAGCGTCTACCACACACGGCTAGAGGTGAGGTTCGACGACATGGTGGACAACTAGTTGCAGCGGCCTTCGTTACGATGCACGTTGATGGCGTCATGTTTGTAGAAGCATAAAAACTTCAGCAATAAAGCCTTATGTGCCCAAGCCAATGAGGACATATGCGCCCAAGTGAAGCTCCTATGTGCCCAAGTCACCCTGTGAAGCTCCTATGCGCCCATCACCCTGTGAAGCTCTATGCGCCCATCATCCTGTGAAGCTCTATGCGCCCATCACCCTGTGAAGCTCTATGTGCCCAAGACAAGCTCCTCCAAAAGGAGGACACATAGCCTAAAATAGGGCTATGCGCCCAAGCCTGACTTGGTCAAAGCCATGATCAAAACGTGTATCAAAGCACACGACCACATCACTCCACGAACAGTCGTGCTCCGAAGCATGCAGCCACGTCAATACCACGACCAACCCACGATCTCGCAGCCTGCATACGCCTACACCCTATGCGTCCAGGACAGGACTATGCGCCCACATGAAAACCAGTATATTTTCCTCATGTGGGCGCATAACATCATTCTAGCTCAAGAACGATTATAAAAAGGGGTCTCATCCCTCTTCAAAGGACAGAACGGAGAGCATTTTAGGAGCCAAATTGCTGCACTTCTTGCCAGTGAGCCGAGAGTTAGCAATTTTCTTAGGTTTTCTTCGACTTTTGTAATCGGAGTGTCAACGGAGTAAAGGAGCAACTGCCTCTCGATCTCTATCGTCCTATTCCCTAGAATTCTTTTTTTGTACTCGGGGATCCTCAGCGCATGATCTCTCAGGCGTACTCGATTTGTGGTGCCTTGCGCCAATAAAGAAAAGACAATATTTTTTCCTTCTTTTTGTGTGTGTCCACAAAAATGGCGACTCTGCTGGGGACTACCTTTTCCTTTGACGAGAAGGTGGTGATACAATCCGATACCGACAAAGTGGGGAGCACTTAGAAGATGCTGATCGTAAAATTTGATCAGCAGGCGTTCGAAGAGATTCTCTCGAGGGATGGCTCTACTCCCTCAAAATCAGCGAAGCCAAACAAGTCTCGCAAGACTTGGCTTCTGATGGCTCGCTGTGCATATCCTGCTAGTATCATAGCAGATATACAACTGGAGGACTCTGTCACATGGGTGCATGGCTCTGCCACAGAAGCTCCCCAAATGGAGAAGGCTTACGCCATTTCGGGCTCTACTAGCCTAGTGACTCCTTTCCTGTACAACCAACAGCAGAGTGTTCGACGCTCAAGACTTGGCAAAGAAAAATACTATGATGCCAAGAATCGGGGTGTACGATGCTCTGGGCAAACCCAGCGAGGTTCATAAATGAAGAAGGCGAAGCTGAGAGAAAACAGCGCTGCTCTACCAAGCATGCGCCCAAAGCCATGCGCCCAAGGGGGTGTTTAGGCGCATAACTCCAAACAGGAGGCTTCTGTCGACAGATTGGGCATCCAGGGTCATGCGCCCAAGGCTATGCGCCCAGGCTGACTTGATCCATACTAAGCGCCCACATCAAGGAGGCTCAGACATGCTGCCAAGAAGCATGCGCCCAAGGCCAGTCTCCAAGGCCTATGTGCCCACAACAAAAAGATAGGCCCCAATACGTATAGCACGGGGCTGTCTTCAAGGACATCACATAACATAGGTGTGGGGGTTGCCACTTTACGTGAACTAAGTCTGGATGCACCAACTCTCCTTACGAACCCGTATGCAAAGCTCGGCGATGCATACAACATGGGTTGTAAGGCAAAACTCCCTTTCGCTGACTTACGCGACATGATAAATCATAAGCGTAAAACGAGGAAGGACATAACAATTCATAGTACACATTTATGCACCAGTATTATCATCAATAGTTGCAACTCCAAAGCAACGAGAGTGCTTCAGAGACAGTCCATGTTCCGACGGCTGTATTTCTTTGACGATGAAAAGCCGCTGTGTGTCTCATCCAACATGGCTTCATGGGGTCCCCCTTATGGAAGCCCCAATCAAAGACGGTGGACCATGAACCCAACTTTTTCTTTCAGTTCTACAAGAAGAAGAAGAAGTCTACCAACAGATGGCCAGCAGGCTGTCATATCTGAAGGAGTCTATATGGGTACTCGGTCAAAGGCGAGATTCCGTATGGACGATAAAGACTCCCAAGCTGGGGGTAGTATTCCTTCAGAGTCTGAAGCAGATGACCTTCACACTGGGGGTAGCCTTCTAGAGGACGCGACGATCCCTCCGAGTCTGATGGCGACTATCTATCACCTATACCTGAAGATGAGAGACTCGTAAACTCGAAGATAGATAATATCAGCACCAGTTGTACTGTTTCCTCTGTTCATCCTCGTATGTTATCTACATACATGGCAGACAGAGAAAGACCTAAAAAAAGCCAGTGATCAGACCAGCAAACGGCTAGAGGGTCTTGAAACAGCATTCGCCAAGATTACTGATATGCTTACTAGTATTATGGCGGTTCAAGCTGTTGGGGCTGTTCCTCCACCTCAACAAAACGTCTAGGCTCACGCTAGTCCGGCTCATAGCAACAACCCTTCTTTACTACAAAAGGAGTATCACTCCATTGCACCTCCTCCGAATCTTACAAATACTGGGGGTGGTCCTTCGCCAACGACGCCTGACAACCGTTCAGCAGCCATTTCCCAACACCTGCTTAATAAACAAGATGCAATTGATTCCCTGGTCTTCCGTCTCGACACCATCTCACACAAAGACGAGCTTCAGAAGATGGGGATATCTCAACCTTATCCTCCTGAATGGGAGAATGCTACTTGCCCTCCGAACTACAAACCGCTGTCGCTAAATTCATTTGACGGGCTGACTTTTCTTCGTCAACACATGACATACTTCAATATGCAGACTCTACACTTATCCAGGGATGATCCGTTCTTGTCAAAGCTGTTTATTAGCACCTTGCAGGGGATAGCTTTTGAATGGTTCTCCAGTCTGCCTGACGGTTGTGTCAATTTATTTAAAGACTTGGAGAGGTTGTTTCTCAATAGGTTTTACGAAAGTGGCATGCATGTTAGTATGTCCACCCTCATCGAGACCAAGCAAAGGAGGCCTGAGTCTGTTATCGCCTTCATCGAACGCTTCATGCGGCTAGCACTGAAGATGCCCTTTGGCATACCAGACTCATAACTTATGGATACTTGTCGACATAACTTCTTTTCTACGGTAAAGTTTGGTCTGGGTATACATAAGTATGATACCTGGCCCACTTTCATTAGGGCCCCTGATGCTGCTGAAAACGACGTTCCTAATCTGGAACTACTGGGGTTGAAAATACCTAAATCTGAAGACAAGGGCAAGCATCTGTGGACACACACAAAAAGAAGAAGAAAATGTCATCTTTTTTTTATTGGCACAAGGTACCACAAATCGAGTACGGCTGAGAGATCCTGCGCGGAGGATCTCCGAGTACAAAAAAGAATTCTGGAAAATGGGACGATGGAGATCGAACGACAGTTGCTCCTTTACTCCGTTGACACTCCGATTACAAAAGTAGGAGAAAACCTAAGAAAATTGCTAACTCTCGACTCACTGGCAAGAAGTACAGCAATTTGGCTCTTGAAAATGCTCTTCGTTCTGTATTTTGAAGAGGGATAAGGCCCCCCTTTTATAGTCGTTCTTGAGCTGGAATGATGTTATGCGCCCACATGAGGAAACATACTGGTTTTTATGTGAATGCATAGTCCTGCTTTGGGCGCATAGGATGTAGGCGCATACAGGCTACGAGATCGTGGGTTGGTCGTGGTGTTGACGTGGCCGCATGCTTCGGTATACGACTGCTCGTGGAGACTGACGTGGCTGTGCGCTTCGGTGCACGTTTTGATCATGGCTTTGACTGAGTCAAGCTTGGACGCATAGCCATGTCTCAGGCTATGCGCCCTCCTTTTGGAGGAGCTAGTCTTGGGCGCATGAAACTTCACTGGCCGGGCGCATGGAGTTCCGCTGACTGGGCGCATGGAGCTTCACTGGATTGGGCGCATGGAGCTTCACTGGCTTGGACACATGGGGCTTCATGTAAACCCCCTAAATTTTTACTATAATGTTTATTTTTTGTGTTAATTTTGTTTGTCGTATTTATACGTCGCATACGCGTTCACATTTTTCGTATTTTTGCTCGTCAAGTGCAAATATGTGTGAGGTACATATTTTTAGAAAAAAATTTTTGTTATAGATTTTTATATAGAAGAAATAAGATTTTCAAAATAATATGTGATAAATATTTTATTTGTTAAGAAAGTTGTAAAAGACGTCGCATCGAGATTCCAAAACATTATTTTATTTGTTATTATAAAAATACTATTTTATTTCTTATTAAAATATAGTAGTAAGTTAGAAAATCCATGATTATGTAAATATTTTATTTACATATGAGTTACATAAAATTTATTCATTTTTTTGATTTTTTTGAAATTAATTATTATTATTTTTATATTATTTATAAAAGACATTTTTTGAAATAATTTGATCAAATATTTGAATATTATGTTGATTTTAATTTGGATATCTTAGTAATCCCTATTTAAAATAGATTTAAACTAAATATATGATTTAAATTTGATTAAATTAAAATTTATAGTTTGAAATCGATTTAAATTTATATACGATATATCTTGTGGGAGTTTAAAACTTCCTACTCTTTATCCAGTTAGGAACTTCCACCTCCTATATAAGGAGAGCCTCCATTGTTTCTTTTCTATTAAAATTCCACCAAGCTAACTCTACAGACAGGTGCATCGTGTCCGTGTCTGTGCATTTTTCCATCCATTATATTGTTCTATTTCAAATACAATATTCCTCCACCCGAGTCCGACAATTTCGGACCTCCATCGTGCCGTGTCGGACACCCCCGACACGAATCTAATCCTAATCCCCTTCTCTGCCCACAACTTTACGGCCACTATCACCCGAGACAACATGCTCCTCCCTGGACAGCCGAGCCTCTCCCCGTTCACCCGCTGATCCTGTCAGCCAGCCACCAACACCAGCACCATCATCACTGTTACCACCACTACCACCGTGGCCTCGTTATCATCCCGACCACCGCCACCGGCCAACTCAACCCCGTCAGCCACCAAATCCCTAAAATAAACATCAAATCAAAATCCTAGCCCTAAACTCACCTTTACTGCCACCGGCGAGACCACCGTGGTGCCTTCCCCCGCTTCCTCCGGGGCCGGCCCCTCCTTCACAAGCTGGACGGGCTGTCGCCCCGACGCTGGAATACCACGCCACCACCGTCGCGCTCACACCGGGGCGCAGTCGCCCGTCCGCCTTCTTCCTCGCCATGATCGACGAGCTCCTCCCGCGTCCAGGCAGCGCACGAGCACCGCCTCCATCTCTATCGAGCCTCGATCTTTCGCAGCTGACCCTGCCTCCACTCGTGGACGGTCGAGCGCGCAGCCGTGAGCCGCATCCGTGCTCCTCCGGCCCTTCGCGTCGTGCCGCGCTCCACAGTCGGTGGCGGCCTCTAGTGCCTCCCTCTCCCGCTTTCTCAGCGCCGACCTTGCTGAGACTCGCCGGAGCTCCGCCCCGCGCCACCGCCGAAACCCCTTTTGTAAGTCTACTTCACCCCTTCTCTCCCTGCTCCTTCTCTCTCCACTCCCTTTCTTTTCATTTTTTTTCTTACTTTTAAAAGAACAGCACATAGCTGTCATAGTATTGAATAGTTATATTATTATTATTATTATTGTTATTATTATCATACTGATTTTTGTTATCAGTACAAAGCAGAATATCATCATTATTATTTTATTAGTTTACTTATTATTTTGATTATTCCAAGTATTTTTATTTTAATTATTATTATTTTACTAGTTTACTTATTATTATGATTATTATTAATTTTCAATAAAATATATAAGGTAGATAGTTCCAAGTATTTTTATATTAATTATGATCATTTTATTAATTTTTAGAAGTTATATTATTATAATTATTATTATGATTATTATATCTCATTTTTATATTTTATAATATTTACCTAAAAATTTCTCCTACTAGTAAATATAGATCAAAGTATTTTTCCTAAAAATCCTTTTGACTAAGGAAAACATATTTTTAAAGTAGTAGGAAATTTTTCTAAAAATTAATATATGTATCTACCTCCTCAAATATTATCTTGATTACGACTGACCGTACCTTTCTATTTCTCGGCAAATTTGGACCCTTGTACCACAAACATGGCTATTAGACAAACTGGACTTGTCAGATCATCGCATCATACCAGGCGACACACCAGGCAAGATACCTTGCCATATTTACTGCTTATATTTAGTTGCATCTTATTATTCTATTATTATTTTTCATACTTTTATTTTCAGTTATTTACTTTTCTTCTTACTTGTGGACCTACAGTTAAGAGACTTCCGTCAATAGGGTGCATGTCATTTACTTTGTCACGATTGTATCACGAGTTGTGTGTGAGTTGTGAATATCATGTAGTGGTCACTTGTGTGTTGCCCGATCACCCTTGCGCATGCGTAGGAATAACTGTCAATAGATGCATGTTAGAAGACTTGACAGTTATTAGGTATAAAAATAGTATTGTGGAAGCGACATGTGTTGGTGTGTCGTGGTTACGATGCATATATAGTATCATTGAGGAGGAGGGGACAGCTACTAGCGTAGGGGGTACATTTACTTTTTGTACATTTGTGGGCCGATAGTGACTCTTATGAGCACTACCTTCTACCCCAGAGCCGATAGCGACTCAGATGAGCGCTACTTACTGCCCATGGCCGATAGTGACTCGGATGAGCACTACCTACTGCCACTCTTTATTTATTCTGCTGATCCTACAGCCCCTGCGTAGAACGTTGTCCCCAAAATGCATATCACATAGATGGTTAGGGACCCAGTTGTGTTGTAGTTTATAGTATTTACAATTGCAGTTATAATGGCATGTTCTTCCTGTATCTTGTTACGTCTCTCTGAGGACCTGCTTATCTCTCCAGGTGTGTGTTTCGTGATTCTTGCAGGTGCTCTAGCTAAGGCCATGTCTTCCTTCCTCCGTGAGGATTGCTCTTGGACTCGTTATTTGCTTCGCTCGACCAAATTAGTTATTTTTATATTTCTTTCTTATTTAAACTTTTTGGTAGTGGACATGTCTCCACCCAACGTTTGTACAAATGACTATTTGATTATATCATTAAAACTTCATATTTGTAGATGAAATTTAGTTTGAGCATGGCTTTCTACATTTTACAGCTTATATATACATACAAGTTTCCATATATTAGAGTAGACTTCGTATGTATGCAGCTGGCATGGATACGTATCTAGTCCTTATATTTTGGGACTGGAACGTTACATATTTTTGTGGTGGCCCATGCAGGTCAAGTTTACCGTTTCGGTTACATGACTGTACCGAACGGTCCTGCAATATAGGATTTCATCCACCTTCTTGACCCTCTTCCTTGACTAAATTTTTTGAATCACATGTTCAACTTCATTGATCTACATCTTGCTTGAGCTCTTTCTACCGTAATCCTTATTTCCACACTTGATATGAAGATGACTATATTAATATATGCTCATAGGTCAACCACATGGCTAGAAGGATTACATTGACAACCAGTATGCATTGAGATCCTATTTGAGTTATAAAAATATGAGGATAAGAGAGACCATATTTTCAAGAAGTATGAACTTAGGAATTAGTTAATTCCAAGTTGGGTAGTAGCAACATTAATAACTTCGAAGGATTTTAGAACTTTATTTACAAAAGGATAGTGGGATCTATATACAATTGAGAAGGGAAGTTGATATGATTTTTGAGTTTTGATTTTGAAGGTCTTTGAGAAATATTTATGATTCATTTGTTTATATCTATATATACATCCTTGAAGAGATATAAAGATAGTTGAAAAAAAAATTTTATTTTGCTGTAAGATTTATGAGAGCGACTGATAAAGCTTGGTAAACTCCTAAGGTTTTAAATTGGGTTGTATGGTTCACAATTAATAAGTTCATGAAATTTCGAATTTCAAGTTTGGAAGTAATGATATTGAAATTCTGGTTTAAAATATTTGGAAGAAATGGACACGATTGTTGAGGAAATTTTCAAATTTGAATTCATGTTATTTGACTGAGAATTTACAAATCTATTTAGATTTTGGGTTTAAAAAGTTGTGATTATGGATATCAATTTGAATATTGGGTTTAAAAAAATTGAATTGCTAATATTAAATTTTTGGAAAAGTCACTAACGATGTGGTGAAAAGTTATTTTGATTGACTAAAGGAATTACCATTTAAAAGTTGAGATTTTGTTTGAACCTTCTGCTCCGCTCGTTCCCACGTGCCTTCTTCCTACTATAGTCAAGCATCTGTCACTTCACCATAGCATGAACCTCGCCAACCTTATCGGCCGGTGACTTAGAATTGAAGTTATGATTGATGAGTGCGTTAAAATATTGAGCAAAAATTTTTAGATTGCTCATGATATGCTAAGGATTTAACTTGAGGATTTTTGAGAAAATTTTGGAGTTTTAAAGTTATGAAGAAATATTGAAATTTCTATAGATTCATGGTTTATGAACTTTTGAGTTCGAAGGTTTGAGTGAAAACGTTAAATCTTAAAAAAGTTAGTAGTAACGGGATGAAAGATCACATAAAGAATTATGGAAGGGATTAAACTTTTAATAATGATTGAATTAGACGTCTTGGAGTAAATACAAATTATGGTTGTTCATTTTGGAAAAATTTATTTAGAAACTCTTTGAAGGAAACTTGGGTTTTAAATTTTAAATGGTAGGCCACCAAGATAAACCTAATGAGTTAGAAGGATTCCACTTTAGTTGCCATATCCCCCATGACCATGATAGTAGTGCATACACAAGTGTTGTTAGTCATCTCCAAAATCATGTGGTTATGTTTCCATCTTGACTCACTCGACATTCCCTCAAATCTAGATTTTATCGTGACTATCTAACTATTTGAAACTTGAGGAATGATTAGATTGTTCCTTGATCATACTCTATCAAGTGGCTATCATATCTCTAGAAACTATATTCTTAACTTACTTTACCTTGATCTACTAGAATCTGAATTATCTTTATTTCATGCTTTAACTTGGTCATTTATTTTGTGCGTTAATCATTATCTCATGAACTCTCACTTTCTATTTAAATTCTTTTGTGTCTTTTACCGTGACTTGGATATTGGGAGCACAACACTAGACTTTTTCAGCCAACAAATTCCATATGCAAGACCTAGACGAGCCCACCTTCATGTAGGTATATCATGTCCTACTAAAACATGTCCCCTTATACTCTATTTTTATGATGCGACTTTCAAGCCAAAATGGTTAGCTATAAATCCTACCATAATACCATTATCCTTTCTGTCTTCAGTTAGAGACCAAATCTTGACTCAATTCTTTCGACCCCATATATGAATATGATCTACTAAATTCCATAAATGCTTAACTTTGTGTTTATCCTTGGTTGCTTATCCTTTATTTATCTTGGTTTACTTAGACCCATAACATCTTCATAACCCTCACCACGACCCTTGAACCTAACCATATATTTTTCTTTCCTTTCCTTTCCTTTTGGCTAGCTTCCTATCGAGGATTTCATTAAACTCCTTCATGGTTCATGCAGCCTTGGTTCGTATATAATTTTGTGCAGATATGGAGATTGGATCACTACCCCTTTCAGTCACACGGGACTAGATTAGAAAATTTCATAGAGGAGACTAATGGTATAGTTGGTTAAGATGAGTAGGCGATTACAAGGTATATAAGATTTGACATAAGTTAAATTTTTTTTTTGGAATTGAGAAAAGGTGATATTATGTTTAAGTAGATGGTATACTTGTGAGTGACAAACAGGTTCAAGAGTAATCAAGAATATTGAAGATGGATTTCTATGATGGTACCTTAAAGATAAATTTTTACGTTGTTAAATGAGTATGTGAAGAGTTTGATTTTTTACTTAGACTAAATTTATTGAGGGTTTATTGAAATTCAAATTCAAGAGGATTACGAAAGACAAAATTTAGCTTGAGCAAAAAGGGGGTATATAAATAGATATGTTAAAAGAAGATTAGAGATTATTGAATCGAAGGTTTTAACTTATCAAAATTTCTAGTGTGAGCTATAGGATTTAAACATCCCTCTAAGGAATCAAATTTTGTGAAGATTTTTGGGAATAAATATCGGTTTGAAGGTCGGATATATACGTAAGTACGCCTCGAAGAATTTTTAATAGTTTATGAGATTTAGTTTGAGGATAGTTATAAAGGAATGAAAATACGTTACAAGAAAAAAAAGGAAATTTGATTGGGGAATTTACTAAATTCCAAAAGTTTGAGACTTATTATGAGGTATGTGATTTTTTAAAATATTATAATCAAGATTAAAACTAAGGTTACGAGAGTTATGATTTGAGAATATGTTTTGAGGAACCAAAATTTTTGTGAGTTAAAATTTGAGGAGAAACCCCAATTAGAGGAAAAAAAATATATTTTAAGGAAACAAAATTTGATTCCTGTGGATTATGAAATTTGAAGAGACTGTATAAAGTTAGTATTGATAATATGATTCAAGATATGACGAAGAAATTTTGAATCAAGAGTATCGAGATAGTAAATTTTTGAGATGGGAAAATTATTGCATTTTGTGAGCTTGCACGTCTTAGATAAATGATAGTCATTTTTAATTTAGACACTGATTGGGATGCCATGAGATATCTCCTAAACTATACCAAATTTTTTTATCTAGATCATTGTTGTTCAAATTGCTTGCTGGCTTCCGAATTGTTGCTTAAACTTCTTATCGATAAACTCTTATGTTTCCCTCAAACCCTACCTACACCAAAATTTCGAGGACGAAATTCTTGTAAGTTGGTTAGGATGTAAACCCCCTAAATTTTTACTACAATTTTTATTTTTGGTGTTAGTTTTGTTTGTCGTATTTATACGTCGCAGACGAGTTCGTAATTTTGCTCGTCAAGTGCAAATATGTGCGAGGTACATATTTTTAGAAAAACATTTTTATTATAGATTTTTATATAGAAGAAATAAGGTTTTCAAAATAATATGTGATAAATATTTTATTTGTTTAAAGTTATAAAAGACGTCGCATCGAGATTCCAAAATATTATTTTATTTGTTATTATAAAAATACTATTTTATTTCTTGTTAAAATATAGTAGTAAGTTAGAAAAACCATGATTATGTAAATATTTTATTTACATACGAGTTACATGAAATTTATTCGTATTTTTGATTTTTTCAAAATTAATTTTTATTATTTTATATTATTTATAGAAGACATTTTTTGAAATAATTTGATCAAATATTTTATTATTATGTTGATTTAAAATTGGATATCTTAGTAATCTCTATTTAAAACAGATTTAAACTAAAGATATGATTTAAATTTGATTAAATTAGAATTTATAGTTTGAAATAAATTTAAATTTATATACGATATATTTTGTGGGAGTTTAAAACTTCCAACTCTTTATCCAGTTAGGAACTTCCACCTCCTATATAAGGAGAGCCTCCATTGTTTCTTTTCCATTGAAATTCTACCAAGCTAACTCTACAGCCAGGTGCATCGTGTCCGTGTCCGTGCATTTTTTTATCCACTATATTGTTCTATTTCAAATACAATATTCCTCTACCCGAGTCCGACAATTTCGGACCTCCATCCTGCCGTGTCGGATACCCCCAACACGAATCTAATCCTAATCCCCGCCTCTGCCCACAACTTCGTGGCCACCATCACCCGAGATAGCATACTCCTCCCTGGACAACCGAGCCTCTTCCCATTCGCCCGCTGATCCTGTCAGCCATCAGCCAACACCACCACCATCATCACTATTACCAACACCACCACCGTGGCCTCGTCATCATCCCGACCATCGCCGCCGGCCAACTCAACCCCGTCAGCCACTAAATCTCCAAAATAAACATCAAATCAAAACCCTAGCCCTAAACTCACCTTTACCGCCGCCGACGAGACCACCGTGGTGCCATCCCTCGCTTCCTCCGGTGCCGGCCCCTCCTTTACGAGCTGGATGGGCTGCCGCCCCAATGTCGGAATCCTACGCCACCATCGCCGCCCTCACACCGGGGCGCAGTCGCCCGTCCGCCTTCTCCCTCACCATGATCGGCGAGCTCCGCCCCCATCCAGGCAGCGCACGAGCGCCGCCTCCATTTCAATGGAGCCTCGGTCTTCCACAGCTGACCCCGCCTCCACTGGTGGACGGCCGAGCACGCAGCCGTGAGCCGCATCCGTGCTCCTCCGATCCTTCGTGCCGTGCCACGCTCCGCAGTCGACGGCGACCTCTGGTGCGTCCCTCTCCCGCTTTCTCAGTGCCGACCTCGCCGAGACTCGCCGGAGCTCCGCCCCGCACCACCGTCGAAACCCCCTTTGTAAGTCCACTTCACCCCCTTCTCTCCCTGCTTCTTCTCTCTCCACTCCCTTTCTTTTCATTTTTTTCTTACTTATAATAGAACAGCACATAGCTGTCATAGTATTGAATAGTTATTTATTATTATTATTATTATTATTATTATTGTTATTATTATCATACTGATTTTTGTTATCAGTACAAAGCAGAATATTATTATTATTATTTTATTAGTTTACTTATTATTATGATTATTCCAAGTATTTTTATATTAATTATTATCATTTTACTAGTTTACTTATTATTATGATTATTATTAATTTTATATAAAATATATAAGGTAGATAGTTCCAAGTATTTTTATATTAATTATTATCATTTTATTAATTTTTAGAAGTTATATTATTATAACTATTATTATGATTATTATATATGTCTCATTTTTATATTTTATAATATTTACCTAAAAATTTCTCCTACTAGTAAATATAGTTCAAAGTATTTTTTCTACAAATCCTTTTGACTAAGGAAAACATATTTTTAAAGTAGTAGGAAATTTTTCTAAAAATTAATATATGTATCTTCCTCCTCAAATATCATCTTGATTACGACTGACCACACCATTCTATTTTTCGACCAATTCGGACCCTTGTACCACAAACATGGCTATTAGACAAACTGGACTTGTCAGATCATCGCAACATACCAGGCAAGATACCTTGCCATATTTACTGCTTATATTTAGTTGCATCTTATTATTCTGTTATTATTTTCCGCACTTTTATTTTCAGTTATTTACTTTTCTTCTTACTTGTGGACCTAGAGTTAAGAGTCTTCCGTCAATAGGGTGCATGTCATTGACTTTGTCACGATTGTATCACGAGTTGTGTGTGAGTTGTGAGTATCATGTAGTGGTCACTTACGTGTTGGCCGATCACCCGTGCGCATGCGTAGGAATAACTGTCAATAGATGCATGTTAGAAGACTTGACAGTTATTACGTATAAAAACAGTATTGTGGAAGCGACATGTGTTGGTGTGTCATGGTTACGATGAATGTATAGTATCATTGGAGGGAGGAGACAGCTACTAGCGTAGGGGCTACATTTACTTTTTGCACATTTATAGGCCGATAGTGACTCTTATGAGCGCTACCTTCTAACCCGGGGCCAATAGCGACTCAGATGAGCGCTACTTACTGCCCATGGTCGATAGTAACTCGGATGAGCACTACCTACTGCCACTCTTTATTTATTCTGCTGATCCTACAGCCCCTGCGTAGAACGTTGTCCCCAAAATGCATATCACATAGATGGTTAGGGACCCAGTTGTGTTGTAGTTTATAGTATTTACAATTGCAGTTATAATGGCATGTTCTTCCTGTATCTTGTTACGTCCCTCTGAGGACCTGCTGATCTCTCCAGGTGTGTGTTTCATGATTCTTGCAGGTGCTCTAGCTAAGGCCATGTCTTCCTTCCTCCGTGAGGATTGCTCTTGGACTCGTCATTTGCTTCGCTCGACCAAATTAGTTATTTGTATATTTCTTTCTTATTTAAACTTGTTGGTAGTGGATATGTCTCCACCCAACGTTTGTACAAATGACTATTTGATTATATCATTAAAACTTCATATTTGTTGATGAGATTTAGTTTGAGCATGGCTTTCTATATTTTACAGCTTATGTATACATACGAGTTCCATATATTGGAGTAGACTTCGTATGTATGTAGCTGGCATGGATACGTACCTAGTCCTTATATTTTGGGACTGGAGCGTTACATGTTTTTGTGGTGGCCCATGCAGGTCAAGTTTGTCATTTCGGTTACATGACTGTACCGAACGGTCATGCAAAATAGGATTAGAGTATAGGATTTCATCCACCTGCTTGATTCTTCACTTGGGCGCATAGGCCATTGTGGGTGCATAAAATGTAATGGGCGCATGGACGCACAAAGCAAGTGGGCACGTAGGAAGTGGCTCATGCCTATAAATAGGCCCTGAAGGAGAGAGAAAGCTTATTATTCCCGTTTTTTAGAATTTTTTAGAAAAATCTTCATTTTCTTTCTTTGAGAACCATGTCTCCCAAGGTTGCCAAGAGATCCGCGAAGGGCAAGGGGGCTGCACCGAGTGGCTCTCCTCCCGCAGCATCGTCCTCGGCAGTCCAGGACCCGATTCTGGGTGAGGGCATGCTTCAAAAAACAAAGTCTTGAGCATTAATTTGCGACGCTCGGACTTTTCTTCTGCCTGGGCGCTTGTGCCTAGGGCAATATACTTCTGTGAGCATCATTATGCGCCCACAGAAGTCATGCGCCAACACTGTGGTGTGCTATGCGCCCATATGTTACCATATTATGCGCCCTCAAGCTATGGCACGTTATGCGCCCATGTACTGTTCGTGAGTTATGCGCTCACATGTTTTGTTTTTTGCGCGCATATCCCTTTGGGCGCATAATAGCCCTTCAGAACTTAGCTTTTCTTGCAGTTTTCTGAGTCTGACTTTCTTTCTGTCCCTTTTTATATTCTATAGGGATCTGGCTAGTAAATTTTTCCAGGACCGATATCGACGATTCTGGGCATGGTGAAGATGCAACACTTGACACACACATCAGAGAGCTCAGGACTCTTCGTATTTTGGATGGGTTTTCCTCAGATGGTAGGAAGAACCTTTATACATCGAAGAGTCGGACGGTAGTTGGGTGTCATCGTAAAAGTTTTGTTTTCATGGTTCTTCAAGTAGGAAAAAGCAACACTAGAGATATTATTTTCAAGGTATGGTCTCTTGGAGAAATGGGCCCAGGACGCCTACAATATGGAGGAGAGAAGATCACCATTTGTAGATGTTTTAACATGCGATATTTTCCCTCCTCTGTGTAGCTTCTCGAAGGTTCAGCAGCTTTGTTTGCTTCTCAACAATAAAATATGACCGCCTTCGAGGGCCGCAAAACTGCTTTTCGACGAAAGCATGGTGCTGCCAAGCTGACCAAACTATGTGTTACTGATGAGTAGTAGATTTTCCCTTCTTTTGGACTTCAATGTAATCTTTTACTTCAATCCAGATGAAGAGATAAAGAAACTTTTGTTTTTGCTCACGAGATGTAGTCCTGTGAATGTAACTGATTTTGCACAAACAAAATACATTCGCTCCGTTCTTTTTTGTGTTTGCCATTGATTGTAAAAGTACAGAACAATTATCGGAGGACTGAACTTAGACTCACAATACAAACTCGCTCGTACAAAGAAAGCCTAGGGACGAAAACCTAGGTACAGCAGTCTAAGTACGATTGTTTATTTTAGATTCTGGAGGGTGACGATAGAGGCTCGGGAAAGCGACGGCCGCTCTGCCTTACTCCTTGGACGATCGGTACGCAGCCTTGACTCGGGGAAGATCTGCCTGGTCGTTGATGAAGAAATGCCTTCTTGCTCTCTCTCTGATTGCTCTCCTGGCTTCTCTCTCTCTGTGTATATTCTTTCTCTGACTATGGGGAAAGTCTCTCTGTGTATACGTATTCTTCTCTGGCTTCTTTTTTTTGTATATCTCTCTATATCTCACAAGGGAATGGCACCTTGCTATTTATAATAGTGGGATGTGATCGCTAGGGTTGCCAATGATTAGCTCTTGGAGATGGCGGCGGCCTGGGGATTGATCAATCTAGGCCGTTCGTTTCTGATTGTGATGAATCAGAACCATTAAGGGTAGATTACACCAAATCTCCATTAGCAATTAATGCTGATTGGCATAAATCTTCCTTATAATGATTCTCTCATATCTGCGAATAAATCAAATTTATTCTCCTGCCACGTGCCCCAGATCATTGGGATTCGACCTGATCTTGGATTGCCATGAATCTGGGAGATTGATCGGCTGAGGACACGTGTCCTGAGAGCCAATGGTGAGACTGGAACTGCATACAGATTGGGCCGTATGAGATTTGGGTTGTATGAATTTTGGGCCGCATAAGACTTGGGACACGTGTCAGGGCTGTCTGGGCAGTGGCCCCCTCCTTCAGACTTCTGAATCATATGATGAGCCGCATGAACCGCATAATGGTGTGTCTGCTTGAGCCGCATGGGCATGATCTTCTTGAGCCGCATAGGGATGATTCCACTCGAGCCGCATGGGACAGCTTCACTTTGAACCGCATGGGAAGTCTTCATTTCGAGCCGCATAAGCACACCCACGTGGCAGGGCCACGTGGCATTTTGTTGCTCTCGGGGGATCGTGTCAGAGATTTCTTTCTCTTTCCTAGAGATTCATCATCATGACAGAGTCATAATAACCTGCTTTGGTGTCAGGTCTGTCAACTTTTCAGAGGGGTCAGCCGTCACAGCAATTAATGCAGCATGGATCGGAGGGGAGCACTATCACGCCACGTGTCTTCTGAGCCGCATGGAATGCCTCCGGCCGCATAGCTCCTTATGCCGCATGACTCCCTGAGCCGCATGCGTTTTCTGAGCCGCATGGGTCTTTCTTGGCCGCATGAGTCATTTTCTTTAGTATTTTCCATGCTTCTACAGGACCCCTTTTAAAGTTTTCAATTTGTAAAATTGAAATACTTTGAATAAGAAGCATGGCCGTGCTCTTCTAACCGCATATGAAACCCTGACCGCATAGAGATCTTGGCCGTATAGATTGTTCAGCCGCATAGCTTCTCGCCACGCCATTATGTCATGCATGCAAACCTTTTTGGGGCAGGATCCTAGGAGTTTCTGACCTCTAATTAACTAGTCAGTATCGATATCCAAAGAGTCGACTACTTTGTACGAAGCGTCGGTCTTGGTCCTCCTTTCTCTATAAATGGAAGGGTATTTAGAAGGATTTCTCTCTTAGACTCTTTCTGATTAAGATTTATGTTTTGCTTTCTTCTTCCAACTGAAAAAGCACGATGGCACCTAGGGCTTCTAAGGCAGTGAAGAAGGTTGTGGCTTGGAGCAGGAAGTCGGCTTCATCTTCAATTGCCGCACCCCCCGTTCGTCTTGATGTTCATGTTGTCGTCGAAGGTAAGGACTGTGCAGAAGATTGGGTGCTCTGAAACCCTAAAAGATGCTGCTCTGCTGCATTGCTTCGTGCATAATCATTTTGATACGAGCTTTTTAGATTACGTGGCCCGCATACACATCCTATGAGCCGCATAGAATATATTCCATGCCCAAGCCGCATAAGAGTTGTCTTTAAACGAGCCGCATGAACACTTCTGAATATCTTCTGACTGTTTTCATCATTTCTTATCACTTTTTTCCGTCTTTTGGTTCTTATAGTGTCTCCACCGAGTGCTGATATTGCAGTGGTAGAGGATCCGTCGTTCCCTGGCGTCAATCAGGGGCCTTCCTCTATTAAGAAGGAGACAATGAAAGAAGAATCGGAGCCTAAGAGGGACGACGTCCTCTCCACTGTCGAGACTGCTGAGGGTGACACCACTGGGAATCCTGATTCTCCCATTCTGGACGAGGATCTTCCTCAGTTGCACCTTTTATACGTAATATGGTTGAAGGAGTTGTATACGTATTTTTGTAACTAGGGGTTTGAGGTGTCTTGTCTGTAATGAAGAACTTTCCTGTAACCGTGTGGATGTAACTGATTTCTGACTGAATGGAATATATGTTTGCTTCACTCTTTTGCTTTGTAATAATCCTTTTATCGGGTCATTTTGCGTGGACCCATTGTCCCTAACATATCCTGGTTTTGGATACGGACAATTAGTTTAAAAGAAAGGAACCAATCATACTGACTCAGAGGTGCTGAGGACATGGTGAGCATGAGGGTCTCTTTGACAGGGGGGGTACATAGAACAACTCAGAGGTAATGAGAACATGGAAATTCTATGTAGGGGTGATTTGTTTTTGGCTGAAATGGGACGACTCAGAGGTGATGAGGACATGGTCGTCTTGGAAATTTGTGGATCCGTTACCTTTGTTGTGCACTGGGAGTGCAGGTATTAGATCATGAGGGAGGATCTCTTGTAGGAAGAAAGTTCAGCGGTATGATTATACATGACTTTCTTTCAAAAGAGTGACCGGGATGTAAGTTCAGGGGTACCGATGGGCACATAACTCGACAATCCATGAATGTTGGAATCAAAGTGTAAGTTCAGAGGTACCAGCAGGTACATGACTTGGAAATTTGGGATATCTTTATGGAAGAAGGGCATGAGTTCAGCGGTACATGCGGGTACATGACTCGAAAATCTGTGAATGTTAGAATCAAAGTGTAAGTTCAGAGGTACCAGCAGGTACATGACTTGGGAATTTGGGATATGAGTTCAGCGGTACAAGAGGGTACGTGACTCGATAAGTTGGAAAATTAGGGGATTGAGTTCAGAGGTACCAGCGGGCACATAACTCGAAACTCTGGAAAATGTTGTTTAAACATAGTATTTCTTCAGGAACTTGCCGTTGACGGGCAACATGAGCAAGTCTCCGTTCTGCTTGGCGAGGCGGTAAGCACTATTGGAGAACACGGCCTCGATGATAAATGGGCCTTCCCATTTTGGCTGGAACTTGCCGGTGGTCTTGTGAGTCATGACCATTGGTCTCCTGACTGCCAAAACAAGATCGCCCACTTGGAATGTTCTGACTTTGACCTTTTTGTTGAAGGCTCCTGAGATGCGTGCTTGGTATAATTCGATCCTTTGCTGAGCTAGGAGGCGTTTTTCATCTAAGGTCTCTAACTCTTGTAGTCGACGTTGGTAGTTATCATCCGTTGTCAATTGACAAGTGAGGGCGACTCGGAGTGAGGGAATCTGAGTCTCTAATGGGAGAACTGCCTCACTCCTGTACACCAGAGAGAATGGTGTATTCCCGGTGGCTGTTCGAACCGTGGTGCGATAAGCCCATAAGCACTCGCCGAGCTTCTCGTTCCAGTCGCGTTTGTTGGAGGAGACAAATTTCTTGAGGAGTTTGATGATTGTTTTGTTGAATGCCTCTGCTAACCCGTTTGTTGCCGGGTTGTATGGTGTCGAAGCGACATTCTGAATGCGATGTTTGTCGAAGAATCGGTAGAATGCGTGGCTTATAAACTGCGGACCATTATCATGGATGATCCTTCGGGGCAGTCCAAAGCGGTAGATGACGTGGTGCTTCAGGAAGCTGATTACGTTCGAAGTCTTGACTTCGGCGAGTGGGACAGCTTCTGCCCACTTTGAGAAGTAATCAGTGATCGCAAGTATGAAGCGATGTCCTCGGGAGGAAGGTGGGTGATTGGACCAATGATATCCATTCCCCATACTTCGAATGGCCAGGACGCCACTGTCGGATGTAGAAATTTGGATGGTTGGTGAATGAAGTCTGCGTGGACTTGGCAGGCCTTGCATTTTTGGGCATAATCTATTGCATCAGCCACCATCGTGGGCCAGTAGTAGCCCATCCGGCGAAGGCGGTCTTGCAGCTTAGGGCCAGGCTGATGGGCCCCGCAGACACCGTCATGAGCCTCTCGTACGGCTTCTTTGGCCTCTGCGTTCGACAAACACCGAAGTAGTAATCCGTCGTAGGAGCGGCGATACAGCATTTTCGTCTCTGTATCGTAGAAGAATCTGAGAGAACGCCGTCGTATAGAAGTAGCCTCCTTCGGGTTCTCGGGCAGGATGTCGTAGACCACGAAGTCTATGAATGGTTGTCTCCAGTCTGGCGCTTCGTCGATCATCTGAGCAGAATAACTCGCCATGGATTGAACGTTGTTCTTGGGGCAGACCAGCTCATGGCCGATTACATCGACCGAATGATGAGAGTGGTTTGGCACTGCTAGGGAAGCATCCAGGCCTGCTAGGGCATCAGCTTCGATATTTTGGAGTCTGGGGACGTATTCGATGAAGAATCCCTCGAATGATGAGATAATGTTGATCGCTATTTGGTGGTAGGGGATCATGTCTTCATGGCGGACTTCGTACGTCCCCCGAATCTGGTTGACGATTAATTACGAATCGTCGTATGCTTCAAGGTATTCTACCCCCAGTTCTCTTACGAATTGGAGGCCAATGACCAAAGCGTTGTACTCGGCCACATTGTTAGAGCAGGGTTCCGTGAGAGAGTAGGCGCGATTGATCACTAGCCCGGTAGGAGAGACCAATACTACTCCGACTCCGACGACGATGTTTCCCTTGGGTCCGGTTCTTGAAGCGCCATCGAAGAACATCCGCCATATGTTATCGTGGGTG
The DNA here is from genome assembly GCA_029216955.1 of Iris pallida. Lineage (NCBI taxonomy): Eukaryota > Viridiplantae > Streptophyta > Magnoliopsida > Asparagales > Iridaceae > Iris > Iris pallida. Next base: position 3,065,375 of record JANAVB010033014.1, on the reverse strand, counting down.
ATTGTATTTGAATCGGCGACCTCATCTGGGATTTCTTCGTACATTCTGGATGATTCCGATCCTGGATGGGCTGCCAAAAAGTCTGCCAGGGCTTGATCTTTGACAGCCTTCTGCGGGACGAAGATCATATGATAGGGGGACAGCAATATCGCCCATGTAGCGAGGCAGGAGCTGAGTGCCCCTGGTTTGGTCATGAGGACCCTGAGAGGGTTGATTCGTGAGATCACATGTATGGTTTGCCCCGTGACATAGTGCCGCGTCTTTTGAATGGCGAATACCAGGGCGAGGCATTCTTTCTCTACAACGGTGTATCGGTGTTCGGGCCCGACCATCATTCGGCTGAGATAGTAAATGGCCTGCTCGTGGCCTGCATCGTTGTTTTGTGCCAACAGGGCACCGAGGGAGTGTTGTATTGCTCGTACATAGAGCAGAAATGGTTTTCCAGGGACCGAGGCCACCAGGACTGGAGGATTTGATAAATATTCTTTGATGTCATCGAAAGCGCGCTGGCATTCCTCGTCCCATACGAATGAGACTCCCTTCTTCATGAGGTGGGTGAACGGTCGGCATCGCCCGGAGAGGTTGGAAATGAACCTCCTGATATAAGCTAGCCTCCCTTGGAGGCCTCTAAGTTCACGGAGATTTTTCGGGGGACCCATCTCCATGATTACCCTCATTTTCTCGGGGTCTACATGGATACCCCGTGCAGTGATGATGAAGCCCAAGAACTTCCCGCTAGATACGCCTAAGAACGATTTCGTAGGGTTCATCTTCAGATTATGGGCTCGCATTAAGTCGAACACCGTTCTCAGGTCTTGCAGATGATCTTCCTTACGACGACTCTTGACGGCGATGTCGTCGACATAGCATTCCACTGTCTTGCACAAATGTTCTCTGAAAATGATCCTCATGGCTCGCTGATATGTAGCGCCAGCATTCTTTAGACCGAATGACATGACTGTGTAGCAGTATGTGCCAATCGGGGTTCGGAATGAGGTGTGCTTTTCGTTGTCGGGAGACATCTTGATTTGATTGTACCCCAAGAATCCATCCATGAATGACATACGTTCAAAGCTGCATGTATTGTCGATCATGATGTCTGTGATAGGAATGGAAAATTCATCTTTGGGGCATGCCTCGTTCAGGTTACGGAAGTCGATGCAGATTCGAATCTTCCCATTCTTCTTGAGGACGGGTACTATATTGGCGACCCAATCAGGATGTTGCTCTTCAGGAATGAAGCTGCTGGCTATTAGCTTGTTGACTTCGGCTTCGATCGCGTCCATGACGTCTGGGCGGAAGCGTCGTTGTTGCTGCTTGACTGGCTTTGCATCTGGCCATATATTGAGTTTGTGGAGAGCGATGTCAGGATTTAACCCCGGCATGTCTTCATAGCTCCAGGCGAACACATCAATGTATTTTCTGACAAGTTCTAACAGCGACTCTCGTTCTTCGTCAGTTAGGCTTTTACTGATAAAGATCGGTTTTGGAGAAGATTTGCTGCCGAGATCCACTTGTATGACCTCATCTTCAGTAGGAGGTTCTCTCAGTTCGAACCACTTTTTCCATTGTGCGTCTAATTGTTGGGCCCATGGCTCTAGCTCAAGGATTTTGGGGATGTCTTCGTCTTCCTCGTAAGCGTCGATGAATGCCATGTTGACTGACATGACTTGTCTGAACACATCTCCGATGCTGGTATCTGAGTCGAAAGTCGGTGATCCGGTTGAATGTGACTGCCAGTCGCATTCTTCATCTGAGCTTTCAGGGGTCGTAGTAGGCGTTACATACCCTAAACCGCATCGAGTTTTGTTATAGTAGTTCCGTACTTTGCCCGCCGGGGCTGGCGTCTTCAAAGGTAATCGTCGTCCAGTGCCGTAGTTCAGTCCTGGCGTTGTCTCTAGATCATACCCCTGTTTCTGCATGAGATATTTGGATTGAGGGCTATAGAGATACAGAGGCAGTCTTCCAGCATCTGACCCGAAGTCGACTTCTTCCATGGCGAGGGGATGCGGGTTGTTCGTCCGGCCGAAGATGATTGGGTGGTCCCCCTCCCTCGATTATTCGGTAAGCGTCTTCTACTGGAGTAAGTTGGATAGCGGTGTACACATTTGTCACCTGTGTATGTAGGTGAGTGCCTATACCGTGTTCCATAGCATACATTGTACATAGCTTATTGAGCTCGGTGTAGTTCAAAGATAACCCTTTATTGATGAAGTAAGGTATCTTTTCTAGAGGGATTACATCATCTGCGGAGGAAGCGTCAGTGTGGGCAGCCACATACTTGGCTAGCTCTGGTTCCTCTTCGGCTACCCCCTGTGTGAATGAAGATTGAGAGGGCGTCCTAGTCAGCTTGATCTTCAGAGGCTCAACTGACGGAGTGGAGCGTGGGGTTGTCGGTAGACTAGCAACCCCCAGTCTGGCACTTGATGTGGAGCGAGGGGTGGCTGGTTCGCTTGAAGTGTCAGACCTCGCATCGGGGTGACGACCTTTCTTAGGCAGGCGTATCGTCAGAGGTCTATCGGAGGGATTGAGCTTCTCTGTTTGGGATTGACCGACACTCGACAATCTGATGGAAAGTGGCCCTGTCGTGGGTCTCGGTACCTGGCCGGACCTTGGCAGCCGGATTCTCAACTGCTCTTCCTGTGCCGAGAGGCTGATCGCGTCTTTACGCAGCGTGGCCGTAAGGGGTACGAAATTGCCTGGTTTACGGGCCTGGAGGTGGATTGTCAGAGGTTCTTCTGATCCCGTGGTTGCTTCAACATCAGTTTGTTTATTTCCTCCTTTAAGGTGCCTTTTCGACTTTTCGTATAGGCAGGAGTCCGAGTAATAAGATTTGACCCCTTTGAAGGGATCGATGTCAGCAAATTCTGTCCTCACGAAGCCGTGCTTGTCGACATATTAGAAGCATTGGTGTAGCATGGAAGGCACGATCATGTAATCGTGTATCCAAGGGCGCCCCAAAAGGATGTTGTATGAAGTGTCGGCATCTATGACGTAGCAAGTGACTTCTGATTGGAGATCGCCAATCTGACATTTCAGACGGATCTTTCCGATTGGGTAGCTCCTGCCCGAATTGAGCCCGCTGATGGCGGTGTTTGTAGGGGTCAGGCGATGCATCGGGATGCGAAGATGATGCAGTAGTCCCTTTGGAATGATGCTTATGGAAGACGCAGGGTCAATGTGCATCCGGTCCACCTTTATGTCACCGATGTAGCCTGTGTAGTATAATAGGCGATCGTGTAGATTGGTCTTGATGAGCATGTCTTGTGGAGTGAAGACGATGTTGGGCATTGCTCCCGTACAGACACTGTCTTGGAGGTCTGCGGGCTGATTTTCTCCCGTGAGGTTGACCTGAGCCAGGTATGCGTCGGCATTTTGAAGTGCCTCGCTCAAAGCTGTGCGGACATCCTTCGATAGCCTCAGGAGTTCATATAAGGACAATTTGGCCGGTATATTGGACAATTGTGCCAAGATGTCGAAGTTGTAGGGCCTCTCCAGCCCCTGAGATGTTTTCTTTCGAAGGGATTTGTCGAAGCGAGTCTCCTTCAGCCTAGGCTTGTCGGTCGTCGAAGGCTGAGCCGGTCCCGGAGCTTCCGTGGTAGTGGGCGGATGATCATCAGTTTTCAGCCACAGGTTGAGATTGTGCTCCGGATCGAGTAACAACGGCCGTGACTTCCTCTTCATCTGCTGAGGTGGTACGGCAGGATCTGACTTTTCCATTTTTCTTTTTAGAAGATGGAGTGGACTGAGTTACCTCGTGGACTAGGTCCGGATGAACCCACATGATTTCCCCTCGTGATGTGGTGAGGGGTACTAGACTAGCAGCTTGAGCAGGCGGGAGATTAGCAATCTCCATCGTTGCCAGAGGGATGGGTATAACCCCGTCCTGGGTCTCTGTTGGAGGGAAGCTGCCGAATTGTACGGACACCATGTTGGCTGCCACGGTTACCTCCTCGAAATCGATGGCCAAAGCGTTCGAATCGATGAGGTTCTGGATATATCATTTCAGTTGGTAGCAGTCGTGCGTAGCATGATGGACGTAGCGGTGGTAATGGCAGAACTTTGGGTTCTCCAGATCAGCCGACCGAGGCTCCCGTCTTGGTGGAGGAAGCTGAATCCTATCTCCTTGTATGAGCATGTCCAAGATAGGCTTGACGTGGCCGTCTTCAAAAGAGTAAGTGATTTGAGGCCATTGTTTGTCCGCAGGTTGCGACTCAGGCTTTTGGGCTGTACCGGCCACCATAGCCTGCTTACCTCTGTTGTCCCGGTTGTTGGGGGGGCTATCCCCATTGTCGTTGGTGGTGCTGGGACGCTTGCTCTTGTTCTCTCCCTCTGAGATATGTAATCCCAGTTGGCGAGCCTTCTTTAATCGTTCTTCGGCACTTGTAGCACTAATGATAAAAGCCTTCCAGTCCTTGAATTGACTCTCGCCCATCTAGAGACTGATTGTTGGGAGTAGTCTCTTTTGGCAAATTTCGATCAAGGAAGAGTCCGGGTTGCCAGATGGTAACTTCATTGCAGTTTGACGAAACTGCTCAATGTAATTCCTCGTCAGCTCTTTCTCTCCTTGAATGACGTCCATGAGGGTAGACATCGTGACGTCCTGCCCTACCTCATAGAACCTCTCCAAGAACAGGCGTTTGAAGCCAGCGAAGGAATGGATGCAATTGTCCGGCAGGTTGCGGTACCAATCGAAGGCGACTCCTTCCAATGCCCCAATGAATAACCGCGTGAGGATAGCGTCATCATGGGGGAGATGGTCGGTAGTGACCTCAAAGTAAGTGATGTACCGACTTACTAAGGTCTTGCCATCATAGGGGTTGATATTGAACGGCTTATATCTTGGTGGGAATGGAACATCCCTCCATTCAGCAGGATATGGTTGCCGTATTTTGAAGTCTTGAGAGTTTTCTCTGGCGTAGAACATGGCTCGGAGCTCTTGAACTTCTCTCCTTACTTCTCGGATCTCATCTGTCGCAGTCGGAGCCGTTACTTCGGGAGGATTATTGCCCGGGTTCGGTGCCGCCGAATTTGAATCTACGTTGATTGGGGGACCCGTACTTGTCTGGCCAGGTGTCACCCCCTGCAGATTAGGAAGCGCCGCTTTGATCTCGTCTACAGACTTGACCAAGGCGTACAATATGGCCTCCAAAGTGTCGATGTACTGGCGATCACCGGAACCGCCTTGATTGCTGTCTGTCATGAACACCGTCTTCACATGAGGAGTGACGGAAGGAGTGGTGGAGGATGTACCCTCCGAGTCGTACCCGTGCATTAAGAAATCATCAGGATATGTGGGGATGTTTTCTTCAGGTTCAGACTCGGAAGGAACACTACCCCCGGCTTCGGAGCTTGCTTCGTCTAGGATGTCCTTGGGGACGTCGGTATCTGTTGTATCCGTCGGAGGATTTGCTTCCTCCAGTCCGTATTCCTGGAATGTCGGATTGTCGTGGATGTTTAGAGGAGTGCTACCCCCAGTTCCGATGACCCCCAATGTTGCAGACGACGAACTTCCTACTGCAGCAGTTTTCGTCTTCGAGCGGGTGTGTTGAAATACTCCAGTGGAGGATATCCCTTTAGACGACGGTTTCTTAGCTGTAGTAGTTGACACCTTTGGGCTGTTGATGCTCGTTTTCTTCCCTCTTCCCTTGGCGAGAACTTTCTGCGCGGATTTGCAGGAGACAACAGGAGGTATCTCGTCTTCTGAGCTCGGGTGATGTAGTCTTTGGAAGACGGATGGCCGGTCTTCCGTCACCGTCGCGTTGCTGTAACAGCAGTTGACGATGATCTGGGTGCATTGATGTCCGTGTGAGGGCTCTTTACACCCCGAAGCTCCTTCTCTTTCCTTGCGTTTGTGGAGGATAACCTCACACAGTTCAGAGGAACCACTTTGTCTGTTTGCCGCCGGGGGCTGGACTTGAGTGGTTTTATACAACTTTCCATCAGAGGCCCGCGTGATAATCAGCGGGACACCCTGATAGTCAGAGGTTGGGGCAGTCGTCTGGACTTGATGAGCCCGCGCTGCCCTAGACTTCCTCCTTTTAGCACTTGTGGGTGCGTAATAGGAGGAGTCTAAGTCGAATATCTGGATTATCATCCAGAGAATGATCAGAGTCAGGACCGCATGAGAGCCGGTCGAAGACTGATCGAGAGAAGCGTGGGACGGATGCTATGCGGCTAGCATTGGGTACCCTGCAGGCTGTCTGCATGCGGCTGTCTTTCGTTGTAGGATGAGTCTTTATGCGGCTAGGAGTCACGACCGTGCAGGCTGACCGCATACGGTTGGCATCTGTGGCCGCATGGGTTTTCTGCAAGCGATTGACTTTAATAGCCGTATGAGTCTCATCCGTGCGGTTGGCAACTGTAGCTGCATAAGTTATGCGGCTGACAGATGTGGCCGCATTAGTTTTCTTTATGCGGTCGGCGGTTGTAGCCGCATGGGCTTTCTCCCTGCGGCTAATACTCTTCTGCGGCTCGGATCGCGTAGAGTTCCTCTTTGCCCCTGCAAGTCCAGCATCATAGTGTTTTTTCTGCCGGACTTGGGGATAGCAGAGTTGTCTACAGTCTGAAGTGGGGCCGCAGGAGAGTCTTTCTCGCCATCTTGAGCAATAGAGAGCACCCCATCAAGGGCTTGCGGAGGAGCAAATGATTTTGGCCTCCACTCTTTGCGAGCCTTTATAGTGCGGGTGCGCTTCTGGACCGGGCCAGTGCTACCTTCAGAGAGCATCTCTTCGAACGCCTGTTGGTCGAAGCGTACGACCATCTTCTGTTGTATAGAGCCAAGTTTGGCTGCGTCCGATTGCGTCACCAACTCCTCAGCCGTGGAGAAGTTAGTCCCCAGCAGAGTCGCCATCGTGTTTGCCATTGATTGTAAAAGTACAGAACAATTATCGGAGGACTGAACTTAGACTCACAATACAAACTCGCTCGTACAAAGAAAGCCTAGGGACGAAAACCTAGGTACAGCAGTCTAAGTACGATTGTTTATTTTAGATTCTGGGAGGTGACGATAGAGGCTCGGGAAAGCGACGGCCGCTCTGCCTTACTCCTTGGACGATCGGTACGCAGCCTTGACTCGGGGAAGATCTGCCTGGTCGTTGATGAAGAAATGCCTTCTTGCTCTCTCTCTGATTGCTCTCCTGGCTTCTCTCTCTCTGTGTATATTCTCTCTCTGACTATGGGGGAAGTCTCTCTGTGTATACGTATTCTTCTCTGGCTTCTTTTTTTGTATATCTCTCTATATCTCACAAGGGAATGGCACCTTGCTATTTATAATAGTGGGATGTGATCGCTAGGGTTGCCAATAATTAGCTCTTGGAGATGGCGGCGGCCTGGGGATTGATCAATCCAGGCCGTTCGTTTTTGATTGTGACGAATCAGAACCATTAAGGGTAGATTACACCAAATCCCCATTAGCAATTAATACTGATTGGCATAAATCTTTCTTATAATGATTCTCTCATATCTGCGAATAAATCAAATTTATTCTCCTGCCACGTGCCCCAGATCATTGGGATTCGACCCGATCTTGGATTGCCATGAATCTGGAAGATTGATCGACTGAGGACACGTGTCCTGAGAGCCAATGGTGAGACTGGAACCGCATACAGATTGGGCCGCATGAGATTTGGGCTGCATGAATTTTGGGCCGCATAAGACTTGGGACACGTGTCAGGGCTGTCTGGGCAGTGGCCCCCTCCTTCAGACTTCTGAACCATATGATGAGCCGCATGAACCGCATAATGGTGTGTCTGCTTGAGCCGCATGGGCATGATCTTCTTGAGCCGCATAGGGATGATTCCACTCGAGCCGCATGGGACAGCTTCACTCTGAACCGCATGGGAAGTCTTCACTTCGAGCCGCATAAGCACACCCACGTGGCAGGGCCACGTGGCATTTTGTTGCTCTCGGGGGATCGTGTCAGAGATTTCTTTCTCTTCCCTAGAGATTCATCATCATGACAGAGTCGTAATTACCTGCTTTGGTGTCAGGTCTGTCAACTTTTCAGAGGGGTCAGCCGTCACAGCAATTAATGCAGCATGGATCGGAGGGGAGCACTATCACGCCACGTGTCTTCTGAGCCGCATGGAATGCCTCCGGCCGCATAGCTCCTTATGTCGCATGACTCCCTGAGCCGCATGCGTTTTATGAGCCGCATGGGTCTTTCTTGGCCGTATGAGTCATTTTCTTTAGTATTTTCCATGCTTCTACAGTTTGTGGTATCTGTGGTGTTTGTATTAGAGATCTAAATACAACATTTATGTAAAGGGTATCCCGCTGGGGGACCCTTCTCTCTTTTTTTTGTTCGAACCTATTGCCCCTTTGTGCATTCGAAAATATGAGCGAATAGATTAGAATGATAATTTTGTGGACCTATCACCCTTTGGCACACCGGTGGTACGGGTAATAGATTTAAAACAAAACCCAACGGAGGTAATATGGATGTGATAGGTTTTGTGGACATAACACCGTATCTTTCATCCCGGGTTGGGTACATGTGTCAAGTCGGAAGACTATCGGTATCAGAGATAATGTGGACGTGACGCATGATAATCAATAGTGTTTCTGGTGGAATGGATTTTCTTGTTTTAGCTTCTTGTCTGGTATCCCTTCCTGAAGTGGAAGGAACTTTCCAAGCCTTCTCTCCGACGACCTCTACTGAAGATGAAGAGATGGCCCATGAAGTTTATCAAAGCTTTCTAATCCGTACTGAAAGTGAAGCTTCCTAGAGTCCTAAATCGGAATGCCACCTTTGGCCCTGTGAGGGCTGTTACCGAATGCCAGGTAACGGCCCTTGAGAGCATGGCTGGCTACGGGGAGCGGGCCAACACTCTAAGGAAGGTCCTGAATGACCTGGAGGGTCTGGTGGCCAGGTTTCGGGATGCCAAACAGCAGAGCCCGACATTGCTGTTCTGCACAGAGGACGAGGCTTTGATGACGGATCTTACGGAGGAGTAGGCTACCTTCCAGGCAATGAAGGACGCCCTTGTTCGAGAGATCGGTAAGATGGCTGACCAGTGTGGCCAGTTCAATACGGCAAGTGAGGCCCGTGCTGCCTCGAAGAACAGACTGGCTGTACAGATTACTGAGAAGTATAATCATATTGCGCAGATCAAGAACGAGATCGCCCAACTGGAAGCTGACTTGCGGGCGGCGACATCTGAAGAAGAGGATTATTTGTCCCAGGCTGCCATGACTGCCACCACTTCTGCCCGTTTAGAAGAACAGCTAGAGAAGTTGGAGGGGGAGCATCAGAGTCTAATCCTCTTCGAAGATGAAGCCACTCGTCAGGAAGAGGCACGGCACCGAGCTAATGTGAAGACTGAAGCCAAAATTATGGCTCTAAGGGACAGCATCAATCTCCTGTGTATCCCGTAGATTTTTTTACTCTTCTCTTTTTTCGGCTCTTGTACCTTTTTTTGTCTCTTGATAGTCGTTCAAGTAAAAAATAAAAAATCTTTTCAGAAGTGAATGTGGTTTTGTGAAATATCGATGCTAGAGGTAATGTAGACATAGCAAGGATATTTCTGGTGGATATTCTGCTGGAGAATTGTGATGTGGACCTATTATCCGTTTTATATTCAAGTTATTTGAATATAGATAATAAGTTGAATGAAGATGCTAGTAGGGGTAATATGGACGTAATAGCAGAGGATGTTATATATCTGACCAGAGGTAATATGGACGTGGAAAGATATATAGCATTAGGGGGGAGTGGATAATTCAGAGGTAATAGGGACGTGATTATCCTTGATGAATGCTTTGCTCAGAGGTTATGTGGACGTGGCAAAACATTTAATCATTCCACTGGGGAAATAATTATCAGAAAACAATTCAGAGGTAATAGGGACGTGACTTGTTTTCGTCAAACCGAGTTTGGACGGAGTCAAAAACGGGAATGATTCCACTGGAGAAATATTTAGAGGACCTATTATCCAGGGCGTATTCAAGACTCTTGAAATACGGATAATAGTTAGATAGTTTTTCGAATCATATAAACATCGTACTGTATATTTACATGACTGACCACATGTGAACATTATGTAAAAGAGGTTACACATAGTATTTCTTCAGGAACTTGCCATTGATAGGCATCATGAGCAAGTCACCATCAGGCTTGGTTAGCCGGTACGCACCGTTAGAATACACTGATTCTATGATGAAAGGACCTTCCCATTTAGGCTGGAGTTTTCTTTTTGTTTTGTGCATCATAACCATTGGTTTTCTCACTGCTAAGACCAGATCGCCGACTTGGAAGATGCTTTCCTTCACTTTTTTATTGAAGGCTCTGAAAAGGCGTGTTTGGTATAGCTCAATGCGCTGCTGAGCTAACAAGCATTTTTTGTCTAGCGCTTCGAGCTCCTGGAGTGGCAGACGGTAGCTTTCTTCGGTAGTCAGCATGCTAGCTAGGGCTACTCGAAGAGAAAAAATCTAGATTTCTAGGGGAAGAACTGCTTCGCTCCAATAAACCAGAGAGAATGGCGTACTGCCTGTTGGAGTCCGGACCGTTGTATGATAGTCCCATAGACATTCACCGAGCTTCTCGTTCCAATTGTGCTTGTTAGAAGACACGAACTTCTTGAGAAGTTTTATGATGGTTTTGTTGAAGGCTTCTGCTAGCCTGTTAGCCGCTAGAATGTAGGCAGTAGAGGCTACATTCTGGATTCGATTCTTATCACAGAACTGATAGAATGTATGGCTTGCGAACGGTGGACTATTATCATGGATGATACTGTTGGGTAGGCTGAAGCGGTAGATAACGTAATGTTTGATGAAACTAATCACGTTTGACGTCTTTACTTCGGTGAGCGGTATAGCTTCCGCCCATTTGGAGAAGTAATCGGTTATAGCTAGGATGAACCAATGTCCTTTGGAGGATGGCAGGCTGATTGGTCCTATGACATCCATGCCCCAGGCTTCAAACGGCCAAGATGCTGCCGTAGGGTGTAGAAACTCCAAAGGTTGATGAATGAAATCGGCATGGAACTGGCAAGCTCTACACTTCTTTGCATATTCAACATCATCTGCTATCATTGTGGGCCAGTAATAACCTATTCATTTAAGGTGATCTTGTAATTTGGGGCCTGGTTGATGTGCACCACAAACTCCATCGTGAGCCTCCCGGAGTGCATGTTTGGCTTCTGTGTCTGATAAGCATCGTAACAGTAGCCCGTCGTAAGAGCGTCGGTACAGCATCTTAGTAGCTGTGTCCTAGTAAAATCTGAGGGATTGCCTTTGGATGGATACTGCTTCCTTCGGGTCCTCGGGGAGGATTCCATAGACGGCATAGTCTGTGAAGGGAAATCTCCAGTCTTTAGCATCGACGCTTGTTTCCGTTGCGTAACTGTGATGAATATGCAAGACATCTTTCACACAGAATAGTTCTCGACCAGACACTGTGATCGACTGTTGTGTATTGGTAGGAACGGTCAAGGAAGCAGCGAGACCGGCCAGAGCATCTGCTTCTATATTCTGTAGTCGAGGCACGTGCTCGATGAAGAATCCAGCGAAAGTAGACGCCAACTTGATTGTTGCTCTATGGTAGGGGATGAGATCTTCATGGCGAACTTCATAATCCCCTCGGACCTGACTAACTATTAGCTTAGAATCGCTGTAAGCTTCTAGATAGTCAACTTCCAGTTGCTTTGCCAGTTGAGATTGCTCCAGAATGAAGATGGATACCTCCAGCCTTCCATCCGCATCTTCCCTGTGGGATACGACACATCTCCTATCATCATCAAATGGCAAAAAGATGGAGGTTAGTCGGAATGTCATTCACTATGGCACCAGGTTGCAATCCTCTCGTAGAATAAGATACAGAGCCCCGGACACACTTGAAAGTGTCCTTCTTTCGATCACCTGAGTCGAACTGAATTCTTTCAGAGATAACCCCCGGGAGCTCAGGAGTCAGCTCCCACTTCATCTATCGTCGTACGGCCAAGACAGTAAAAGTAGACAAAGGATATTGACGCTCCATCGACGGTAGCCATATCCTCTGATTGTTCGGACAAATCACCATTAGGTTTCTCAAGCGTATGGTCTCACCATCTTCAAACCCCACACTATCACCAAATAAAAAGTACGACTTCTTGAAACGACGTGCCCTTCCACGCAAGAACTTCTCATCGTTAATCATCTGCCTCAAGAAGGTCTTATCCTGTTCAAGTATGGCGAGTGTCCGTTCCGTAGGCTGGTTTTGACTGATCGTGTCTTGAACCTTGCTGATCATATTCGTTATGAAACTCGTACCGAGGACTTGATAGGCAGAGCCGAAAGGGATTCCCTCAAGCTCTGGGATAAACATGTTAACTGCAAAAGTCAGAAGAGAAAGTCAGACTCAGAAACCGCAAGAAAAACTAAGTGCTGAAGGGATCTTATGCGCCTAAAAGGCTATGCGCCCAAAGGGCTATGCGCCCAAAGGACTATGCGCCCAAGACAAACATGTGGGCGCATGATATACAATAGTACGTGGGCGCATAATATGCAAACAGCATGTGGGTGTGTAACATGACAACATGTGGGCGCATAGCACACCACAGTGTTGGCGCATGACTTCTGTGGGCGCATAATAATGCTCACAGAAGTATGTTGCCTTAGGCACACGCGCCCAGGCAGAAGAAAAGTCTGAGAGTCACAAATTAACGCTCGATACTTTGATTTTGAGGGATGGCCTTACCCAGAATCGGGTCCTGGATTGGTGAGGACGCTGCCGCAGGAGGAGAGCCACTCGGTGCAACCCCCTTGCCCTTCGCAGATCTCTTGGCGACATTGGGAGACATGATTCGTTAAAGAGCGGAGAAGAGTCTTTTGAAAAGTTCTAAGAGAGAAGAATAACAAACTTTCTCTCTCCTTCAGAGACTATTTATAGGCATGGGCCACTTCCTATGCGGCCACTACTTCCTATGCGCCCATCGCGCGTTATACGCCCACCATGGCCTATGCGCCCACGCAAAGATCCAGCCTCTTGCATACTATACGACTGCCACTTGCTGACATGGACGACGTATGAAGGATGGACCTCTTCAAATTCCACCCCAATGAATCTGTCAGTTCAGATTTTCGAGGAAGATCTCAACAGTCGTCTCTCTTATAGGCTGGCCAAATACTATACGCCCAAAGAGAGAGGCATGCTATACGCCCACTGCATCACAAGAAGACGGTCCATGCTTCTTTCAAAGTATTTTGAACTCGTTCAAGTATCGAAAACTTTGAACGGGGTCTTGTAGAAGCATGAAAACTTCAGCAATAAAGCCTTATAGGCCCATGCCAATGAGGACATATGTGCCCAAGTGAAGCTCCTATGTGCCCAAGTCACCCTGTGAAGCTCCTATGCGCCCATCACCCTGTGAAGCTCTATGCGCCCATCACCCTATGAAGCTCTATGCGCCCAAGACAAGCTCCCCGAGAAGGAGGGAGCATAGCCTGAAATAGGGCTATGCGCCCAAGCCTGACTCGGTCAAAGCCATGATCAAAACGTGCACCGAAGTGCACGGCCACGTCAGTCTCCATGAGCAGTCGTGCACCGAATCATGCGGCCATATCAACACTACGACCAACCTACGATCTCGCAGCCTGCATGCGCCTACACTCTATACGCCCAAGACAGGACTATGTGCCCACATGAAAACCAGTATGTTTTTCTCATGTGGGCGCATAACATCATTCCAGCTCAAGAACGACTACAAAAATGGGTCTCATCCCTCTTCAAAGGAAAGAATGGAGAGCATTTTTAAGAGACAAATTACTGCACTTCTTACCAGTAAGCCGAGAATTAGCAATTTTCTTAGGTTTTCTCTCTCTTTTGTAATCGGAGTGTCAACGGAGTAAAGGAGCAACTGCCGCTCGATCTCCATCGTCCTATTCCCCCAAATTTTTTTGTACTCGGGGATCCTCGGCGCAAGATCTCTCAGACGTACTCGATTTGTGGTGCCTTGCGCTAATAAAAAAAAGACAGTATTTTTTCTTCTTTTTGTGTGTGTCCATAATGTTCGGTCATTGGATGACTCAGCGGACGACAGTGTCGACCAGCAAAGACGACGATAGGATCGTTTGATGTCAGAGATCTCGACCATGTGCGATGACGCCAGAAAGAGGGTTGTCGTGGTTCTTCGGTCACGTCGTCCGATGTCGTACAGACACTTAGAAGCAGGGGCAACGAGGGTCATGTTGCTGTCGACGAAGGCAGGGGCGGAGCCTGGTCGAATGCAAGATTAGCGAGTTGAATGAACAACGGTTTTAGGCTCGAGTCGAGCAGCTTTCGACTGCGGCCTCGGATTGGAGCAGTTGGCCACAACGTGAAGTCCAAAAGGTGGGTGGTAGGCTCGGCGTTGCGAGGGGTTGTCGAGAAGTCGACGAGGGTTACGTGTACAACAGTGTAGCCCAAGGTCGATGATAGAGTTGAGAGTAGTGTTTACATAGATAGGTTTTGGGAAGAATAGTTGTTGGAAAGGGAAGAGAGCAAATAAAAGGAAGGAGATTAAAATATATAGAAGAGAGGAGGGAGCAATAGCTTAGATGTCGCGTAGGTTTTTTCCTTCCACAGTGTAATACACTGCTCCTTTATATATATGAATGGTTGGGTCGGGTATGTGGACTTCTTCTTCACGTGGAATGGGTTGGGCCGAACTTAGAAAAATTAGGCTATAAGCTGAGCTCGATTGGGCTTCCTATTTAGGGATAGGAAAATAGGAATTAGAATTTAGTAAGAAAATTTTAATAGGGATGGGCAGCTTGGCCAGGCTTAGTTAAATAAGGATCATGATTCGGGATAGCTTTTACAGGCAAATAATAACAGTCATTCCATTTAGGTTTAAAGTCCCAACATACTTATCATGTATTTATAATATAGCCCCGAATAATGGCAGTTACCTATATGGTCTCAAGGCCTAGATAATATATATAATATACATATGTACAAATAAATATAGTTTTAGCACCATGCAATTATGTGTAGCTAACCATCACCCTTAATCACATATATGGCCTAATGCACTTACACGTTATGGTCCAAAGTTCATATACGGTTGAAGGCCTATTCATATTTCATATATACCCATATAGGCTTCAAGGCCAAAATTTATATGTACGACGCTATTTACATACCCTATACACACATATTGGCTTACATATTCAAGAAACCCTTATAATAAAATAATTTGTGTGTATTACTTGTATATATACTAATATTTATGATGTATGCCACAATATTAACTAGTTTTCATAGGTAGGACAAGGATATGGCTATGTTATCCCTACCATGCCTAATATGTTAATAATGACACACGACTACACTAGCCGTGCCAACATTCATAGTCATAAGGCACCTCAGAACTTAACTATGACTACCATATATATATATATATATAGTATATATATATATATATATATATATATATATATATATATATATATATATATATATATATATATATATATATAGTATTAGGCTATTATAAATATAATCATATATATACAAAATTGTATTTAAACCTATTTGGCTGTATACCATCCCAAAAATAAATTCAAAATAATTCTACTGGATCATGGCTACCTAACATAGTTCTACCAAGTAGAGTTGACTAGGTTAGGGTTCGAACATATTTTCTAGTCAAATCAAACCCAAAAAGTCAACCAATGAGCCTCTTGTGCCTTTCACAAATAAAGAGCACATGGAAACTTGATTGAGTGGCACACCCTTGGCATGTGTGTCGTAGGCTAAAAATAGGTCAAAACCATATATTGGGTCAAATGGTTTTGATCGATGTCGAGTTTTGAACTCTTGTTGGAAGTTAAGTCTAGAGTTACAGTAAATGGTCAATTAGCCTAAGTTGACCCAAAATTGTCCTAAGTCAAAAGAATGTTAGATAACAAGTTCGGATGGGACATGATATATAAAATTGAAGGTGGACTTGTCTACTTCAAAACTCATGAAGGACGTTTCAAAAGATTGGCATTTCTTGTTCTCCAAAAATCAAAGCTACGAAAAAAATACATCTATAGTCATAATTAATATTAAAATATAATTTAATAAATATAAAATCATATAAAATAAATAAAAAGATAATTTTCAAAAATCAGGGTCCTTACAATCTACCCACCTTAAAAGAATTTTGTCTTTAAAATTAAAATAATGCTCACTAATAAAGAACCGTGCTAGCTTAACTAGGAATAGTTCAAGGGATATGCTAGGCCACTACGGTATCTCCTAATAACTCAACTAACAATCAATCCTAAAAAATTTGGTTTTGCAACATCTTTATCGTAAAATTATAAATGGTTATCTTTAGTTGCTCTTCTTGGTACTGGCGGTCTTGTAATGATCATGTTGAAGTCTTGTCCTCCTAACCATATTATTATCACAATTATATAAGTCTCCTTGTTACCTGACCAAGCTAGGTGATACCTACCATTATATCTAATCCTAATTGTACAACTGATAGGACATAATAGTAGTTGGGTTGGGTTAGGCTATGTTTAGGTTCTTGTAGAGGATCAATCTTTACACTAAAACTACCACTAGATTCTTGATCGAGTGACTACCATAAGGCATAACCTAGTATGATTATATATTTTATTTCTATATTGAGAATGTCTACCCACCTTTGGTCACACTAGACCATCGAACACATGATATCCTAAAATTTTATAACCCTAGCACCGTAGTTACATAAATCCATTCCACTAGATATCTACGGCATATGGCATCTCTAATCCCTCATATCTATCAAGCAAACAAAATTCAATAAGCAAACTTATTATACTATAACTTAAGAACTTCTGATAAATTCTATAAAGCACGATCATTCATCACTTCAAAATAGGAAGGAACGAGAAGCAATGGTAAGAGAAAGCAAAAGAAGAACATTCGAGAGCAAAAGCGAAGTTCAAGGACGGTAGAAAATTTTCTAAAAGAATTGTCATGGCAATTGTTTGAGATTTCTAAGAGTTTAATCATATTTGCAGGCCCGCTCGGTACAGTAACGTAACCAATATGGCTAACTCGACCTGCATGGGCCACCAAAAAACATGTAATGCCCCAGTCCCAAAATACGTAGGACTAGTAGATCGTATACATGCTAGCTACGTATCGAGAGGACTCCAGTCCAACTCAAATACATATAAGCTGTATGGTTTTTTCTAAATCAACTATATCTCAATCCACTAAATATAAGCTCTTGTGTAACCAAGTATACTAATGCTGGTCAGACATTACCATATCGGTTCCTACAAGTAACAGGAAAAGACAATATGCAATAAAGTGGACCAGACTCTATTACCTGAAGAGATCACCAGATCCTCTAGGGACTAGCAAGATACATATAAACATGCTAAAATGTAAAAGTACAACATATGCAAAGAAATAAAAAGTAATCAAGGGAAAATCAACTGAGGCACAATGGACTAAGACACCAAGATAAGACACAAGGAATCTAGACATAAGGAACATAAGACATTTGCATGCCATACTAGAAGTGGTTACCAGGTCAATCCTATAGACTGTAGTCAAGGCAAGCACTCCCAATCAATAGTATCTCAATCATAGTTAAGGCAAGCACTCCCGATCGAGATGGTAGCCATTCCTAGTATTAAGGTTAAATAATCTTATAAATCGTAGTTAAGGTAAGCACTTACAACCTATTGTCATAAGTAAAGTCCTACGCAAGTCAAGTCAAGTCACATCAGGGAAAACAATAGTGTAGGACTAGACAACCTTATCACGAAATACCTATTAACATGGAAGTGATATAACAGATAATAAACATATAACGTGGATCAAGAATGTGCATGTAAACTAAAAGTATGATAAAGAAAACTAGAAGAAGGATAAAGTAACATGAATATAATAGTATAGAAAAAAAGAAACAACAGGAAGTAGAGATCATGCATATAAAATATACTGTACAAACTGGCAAGGTATACTTGCCTGGAGTTTTATCCAATCTGCGCTGAGACTGTATATGCCAAAGTTGTATCTGAGCTTAAGCATGAATTGCAACTGCTACAGTCCTCAAGGAATCTACCATAACCCTAAAACAACCAATCAAGAGTCTTATATCCTCGCATAAATTTTACACAAGTCCTTATTAAGATTTTATTGGTAGTCCTCCTATACATCAATGAACCTATTATTGTTAATCTAATCTTTTATAGCTTTTGTATAAAAGGTTGAAATTTCTTATTCTAAATAAACTAAATATTTTTTTATAATATCATCTTATATATATATATATATATTTTTTATCTCATATATATATATATATATATATATATATAGTATATGATTCATATATATAATCTCGTAGATCACTTGCCATATTTATAATCAATGAAATATATATATATATAATCTCGTAGATCACTTGTCGAAAAGCCCTTTCTACATGGAGTCGAGCCACATATGGAGACATTTTCCAACAGGTCAAGGTTGCGGAAGACTCTGTTTTAGCGGCGGAAATCGAGCATGATCTTCATCACTCGGACACCACCAGAGCAGAACTCCAAAAGGCGAGGGCTCTCCTCAAACAACGACTTATATACGAGGATTCATATTGGAAGCAGAAGGCAAGACTGCGGTGGGATCTTGACGGAGATCGGAACACGTCCTATTTTCACGAATGTGTCAATAGCAAGCAGAGACGCTTAAGAATTCACTCGATTGAAACAGAAGGGGGCCTTCTTACTGATCTCAGGGACATCCAATCGTCTGCTAATACATTCTTTGAAGAGCAGTTTATGAGTACAACTATTGTAGAAGATGAGAGCTTTCTTGATTGTATTCCCACGCTCATCTCTGAGGAAGAAAATCAGGCTCTGATTGCTCGTCCTACGAAGGAGGAAATCTCTTTAGTAGTCAACAGTATAGACTCGGGCAGTGCGGGGGGGCCAGACGGTTTCACAGCTAAGTTCTTCAAAACTGCATGGTCTATCATCGAGGAGGATATAGTTGAGGCTTGTCAGTTATTCGTAGATGGTTTCTCTCTTCCTAGAGCCATTTCGAGTACATCTTTGGTCCTCATTCCGAAGAACAAGCACCCTAAAACGTGGTCAGACTATAGGCCTATTAGCTTTTGCACTGTTATGAACAAAATCATCTCTAAGCTTTTGGCTAATAGGTTATCAGTTCTCCTTCCGAAAATTATATCCCCTGAGCAATCGGGTTTTGTCCCTGGCAGAGAAATCATTGATAATGTTATTCTCGCCCAGGAGATTATGAGCATGATGAAGATTAAAAACAGAGGAGGGAATGTTGCCATTAAGCTTGATATGGCTAAGGCATATGACAGGGTAGAGTGGAGCTTCCTGATGAAGGTTATGCAGAGATTTGGCTTCAACGAAAATTGGATCAATCAGGTCTATCGTCTGCTTAGCAACATTTGGTACTCTACTATTATTAATGGCGAGTCTTCAGGTTTCTTCCATGGTTATCGTGGTGTTCGCCAAGGTGATCCTATCTCCCCATCACTCTTCAGCATTGCTGCAGAAGCCTTATCACGCAACCTCAAGAAGCTGGTAGAAATTCCTACTTTCAACCATTATTATGCCCCAAGCGGATGCCCGGCGGTGACCCACCTCGCCTACGCGGACGATGTGCTCATCTTCTCAGCCGGGGACATATCATCTGTACGTGCATTGCGCTCAGTTCTTGCCAGATACGAAGCAGCGTCTGGGCAGCTTATCAACAAAAGCAAGTCATCTGTCTACGTTCATCCTTCTTGCTCAGCTGATCGAGAAGAGGAGCTTAAGTCGATCACAGGATTTCAAGCTTCAAACCCCCCTTTTACTTACCTAGGTTGTCCCCTCATGTCTGGTAGAAAGAACGTGGGTATGTTCGAGGAGCTGATCGCAAAAATTAGAGGCCGTATAGATGGATGGCAGCAGAAATTCTTTCCTATGGAGGTAAACTTATCCTTCTTAAATCAGTATTAACATCAATTCCGATGTATACTCTTGCGGCCTGTAGTCCCCCCAGGGCTGTTATTAATCAATTAGAAACAATGTTTTCGAAGTTCTTTTGGGGCTCAAAGGAGGGGCAGTACAAGCACTCATGGCTGAGTTGGACATCGATGGCTAGGCCTACGAAAGAGAAGGGGCTGGGCCTTCGTAGTCTAGACGAAGTTATCGATTCATTTTCTACAAAGCTCTGGTGGAAATTTAAAACTCAGGATGGGCTATGGTCTTCATTCATCAAGACTCGTTACTGCAAATATACGGACATTGATGTGGTTCGTAGCAACTCTAATGCATCACAAATCTGGAAAAGAATCCTCTATGGGAGAAATATTTCCAACCACCTCATTCACTATAATCCTACAAATCAACAGCCATGGTCTTGGTCTCCTTCGCAGTCTGGGGTGTTCACTCTCTCATCGGCTTGGCGTCATACTAGAGTGCCATACCCCATCGACACGAATTACTGTCACATCTGGAGCTCATGTATTCCTATCAAATGGTCTGTACTGGGTTGGAGAATCCTGCTTGATCGTCTCCCTACGGACGATAGTATTCAACGACTAGGATATCATCTCGCCTCGAAGTGTCACTGTTGTACAGAGCCCTAACAAGAATCTATTAAGCATATATTTCATGAGGGAGAACTTGCGAAGACAGTCTGGCAACAGCTTCAACATCATTTCAATATTTCCTGTTCTGGTGATCCACAACAAAGACTTCAACATTGGTGGCGAAGGCCTATGATTCACTTACGGGAAATCGTAGTGGCAGCAGCTTTTTGGGTTCTTTGGAAAAATAGAAACAAGTGGACATATGAGAATTACAAGTTCTCGGGTGATCAGTTAGTAGTCGAAGTTCGACGCCAAATTTTGAAGGCTCTACAAAGGTGCAAGCATATGAAGTCTCTTCCATCTTTTTTCGAAGCTCTGTAATTACCTCTTTGAACCGATTGGTTTTTGATGAATGAATAAAATGCTACTTTGAAAAAAAAAATATATATATATATATATATTATATATATATATATTATATATATATATTATATATATATATATATATATAATATATATATATATATATATATATATATATATATATATATAGAGATCCGGATATATATATATATATATATATATATATATATATATATATATATATATATATATATATATATATATATATATATATATATATATATATATATATATATCCGGATCTATATATATATATATATATATATATATATATATATATATATATATATATATATATATATATATATATATATATATAGATCCGGATATATATATATATATATATATATATATATATATATATATATATATATATATATATATATATATATATATATATATATATATATAGATCCGGATATATATATACAAAAATCCGATGTTAGCTTCTCCTCCTTCCCTCTGCTCCCATCCCCGTCCCCTCTGCACCTCGACGCCGCGCGCGCCTGCCGTCCATCACCGGCGTCGGGGACGAGGCCGCCTTGATCAGGCGACTGCCTTCCCCCCTAACTGTACCTCCCCTGCCCTTCCGCGTTTGACCAGCCCGATGGCCTCCGTCCCCCGCTGGAGCACTCCAATCGCCCTGTCGCTTGGACCCCGGCACAGCTGGCCATGGTCGGCCGCTCAGCCACCGGGATAGCTCCATCGCTCCGGTGGCCGCCTTCATTCTTCGGCCAGACCGTCGACCTAGCCGGCGCAGGCTCACCTCCCCTTCGGGTTGCCTCGTCGTGCGCCGCCGGAGGAGCAGCGCCTCCTCCCCTCCCCCACCGGCCTCGCCCTTCCACTCCGATGGCCCCCACCCTCGTCGACGTCGTACGGTCAGCTCCCCACCGCGATGAGCGTCGCCTCACTCGGTGAGCCCCCTCTTCCGCGGAGTTCAAATTTGAATTCGAAAAGTTTGAATCTCCCGCTCGCTTATGCGTCTGGTCCCCCTCCTGGGAGACATACGCCCCATTCCATCCTCGGTGCATATGCGCCCGTCACTCCCGCACAGGCTTATGCGCCTTCCCCTCCCATGGTGGGTCATGTGCCTGCGTCCCCCTCTCGCGGCCAGGCGCTCTATGCGCCCCCTTTATGCGGCGGTGCTGCCGGGCGCCGGTCATACGCCCTCACCATTTGGGCTCCGACCCCCTCTCCCCTCTTCTGTTAGCATACAAGCGCTCGCGGGGCTCGAGACGTCTGCATGCTCCTCTCCTCTCCAGGGCCCTCATGTGCCCCCCTCCGGTGGTCTCGCTCCAGGCCGGACCACCAACAGCCGATGTTCCCAGCCAGGAGGATCATCATCAGCTCACGGTGCTTACGCGGCCATCCACCCCTCGTAGGCTTTTGCTCCTCCCCAGCCCACGGTTGGTCAGGCGCTCACGTCCACCTCTTGAGGCCAGTCGCAGTCTGATCTGGATCCTCGTTCTTCCCGATGTTATGCGCCCTCCCAATATGTGTCGGTGCTGCCGGGTGCTGGACATGCGCCACGTGCATGCGCCCGGGAAGTCCGCATGCGCCCCGCCTCCCCAGGATCCACATGCGTCCCCTTCCGGAGGTCCCGCGCCTGGCCCTATCATCCCCCTTCTCTCCCTGAGGGCCCGAATAATCGTTGCTCCAAGCCAGGAGGATCCTCCTCGGACCACGGCACAGCCTCTGATATTCCTCCTCCCCTCACATCTCCCACTTCGGGCCTCATTCCTCCCCTCCAGCTGGGCGCTCTTCATCTTCATCCATCCCCCCTCTTTCGCTGAGATCCTGCGGCCAGATCGGGTTACGCAGCTACCCTCCTATGGGCCAAATATCTTTCTCCCCGAGATCGAATACTCCACCCTTACCGAAAGGTATACCATCAGAATTTTGTTCTCCTCCGACGAAATCTCCTTATTATCCTCTTCTTTTGCGAGGACCTTTGTACTGAAATTCCAATCCGGATGCCCCAAACTGCCCATGTCAAAGAAGCCATCGCAGGCTGGGGTCTTTCATCCGCCTACAAGTGTAACACCCACTTTTCTAAAATGAGGGTAATTTTGAAATTTTATGATTATAATTATTTAATAATGATATTTAAATCCTATTGTGATTTTTGGTGATTTTTAGTCAATTTAAAACTATTTAAAACATTGAATTATGATTTTGATGGTTAACTAGTTAAACCCTAGTTTTGCTAAGCCTAGAGATTAAACATGACAAAGGGAGCCTAGTCATGTTATTAGAATGTCATATTACAACTTTTTATCCTAAGAATATTTTGGTCATTTTGATAATTTTGTGAAATTGTAATTTATATTAATTAAATATTGTGCTAATCCTTTAGTTAAGCCTTAACCCTAGAAGTTTAACCTAATCTAGATTAGTCTTGAGGTTAGAATCATGGTTAGAACATTCCTACTAAGTGCCAAGATTAGTAACATCTTGATATTATTATAGTAGGAATATTTCTCTTAGGATATTTGTGAAAAAGAAAGCCTTAGGACCAATTGAACCAATATGAGGACTTGAAATTAGGTGGACAAACCCTAGCCACTCATCTACATCTAAAACCTAACCCTAATTCATCTAAGAGTAGCCACTATAGGTAGGTTAGCCGTCATTCCTTTCATCTCATTCCATCTTGCCTATTTTCCTTCACAAAGTATTCTTTTCCAAATTAGAGAGCTTCCCTCTTTGATTTGACCTCCAAATCCTTACATCCCTCCACCAAAACTTCCACCCAACCTTCACATACTACCAAGGGAGGGTGCTAGCAAATATTTGGAGCAAAGTGAAAGAAAGAGTATTCTTTTTTGAAGATCTTCATGTCGGAGCCGTGTCCTTGGGAGTATTATTGGGATTCCACTCCCAATAGGTAAAACTAACCCTCTAAATTGATTTTCTATGCATATTATTTAGTTTTAAACCAATAGGATCCACCCCCATGCACGTACCACATTTAGATTCAAATTTGAGACCATTTGGAGCTCTCTTGAGGATTTTAGATATGTGTCTTGTGTCCTACTTGATAGATCCCAAATTAGGATACCCCATGTGTATGTATATATGATAATAGTTTAAATAGATAATTAAATTTAGTTTTAGAATGATTAGAGAGTGGATTAATCTTAGTTAGGATGGTTAGAATGAGTTTCATTTGGATACCTATGTTGGTATCCAAGTACCTTGGCCTACATGTGTTTCTTTTGTCCAAAACAACTCAAATTCATCATAATATTCATCCACGTTTTTATTAACCAAAGTAACTTAGAAATGCCATAACTTTTAGCTTAGAACTCCGATTAATCTTCCATTTTTTTAAAAGAACTGTATCAAAATTATCTTTTCAAATATATATTTTAATAAGCTAAATTCTTTCTGGAACTTTCTGTAGAATTATTTGAGTGTCAGCTGTACGAAAGACAAACGCGTTTGGTATTTTTGCGATTCCGGAAGCTTCCGGACACGAAAATGTGATCCGTTTGAAGTTTCAGAAAGCTAACACGAAGGGCTACAACATACTTTAATCTTAGAATTTAGTAGAGGCCCAAATGGTATAATATTGGTTTTAAGTAGAAGAGTGACAATACAACATAGGCATTTTATGTAACCTCTGAGCCTATGTAGTATGGATATTAAATGAACGTAGAGTATGTAATACATGATATGTCAGATGAATGAAATGATATATATATGATATATATCCTCTTTACAAATATATATATATATGGTTGAATGCAAGCATATAGGAATGCAATCAATGTAATATATGTAAGCAATGCATAAATGCATGAATGAAAGAATGATATACAATGTATGCATGAAAGTATATAATGAATGTTAGATATGAATGCAAGGTATACATATAATGATAGATATGAATGTATAATATATAAATAATGTAATGCAATATATAATGATAGCATGTATGGTAATGTAGAATATATGATGCAAGCATGTATATGTCTACTGTTTTTTTTCTTTTTCTTACATTTTTCCTTCCTTCCCTTT
This sequence comes from Iris pallida, assembly GCA_029216955.1. Taxonomy (NCBI): domain Eukaryota; kingdom Viridiplantae; phylum Streptophyta; class Magnoliopsida; order Asparagales; family Iridaceae; genus Iris; species Iris pallida. The sequence goes on along the minus strand of JANAVB010033014.1, from coordinate 3,040,428 downwards.
CCATTTTAGTTTTTCCCTTTTTTTCCCTCTTCTATTTTTACATGTTGTATACAATATATATAATGTATAGATGTATGTAAGTATGTAATATGCATGAATGACATATATGTAATGAAAATAAGTATATGCATGCAACTTAATGGTATATGAATGGATATAATGCATGAACTGAAGTATGCATGTATATGGGATATGAATGAATGATATATATATGTGTTAAGATAATGTAATGTATGTATTCACATATATTTTGAGTTAAATATATGAGTTTGTATGCATATATTATATATATGCATGTATGCAGGAATGAATGTATAATATAATGTAGAGTATGCATATATGAATATAATGTATACAAGTTTATAATGTATTCTAGTATGTATGTATGCATTTCTATAAACTGAGTTAACCTATAACCTTTTACACACATGCATTCATACACCCTTTGACACCATGTATCCCATGTCACATACACCTACCTATCGCTAAATCTGAGAACATTAATATATATCCTTTCACACACATGCCAAACACACACATACTCACTTACTCTTTTACTTCTCTTTATATATATATATATATATATGTATGTATGTATGTGCCTATATATAGCTTTCCTATATATATCTATGTATATGAATATGTGAATATGAACAATATATATATACATTATATGACTAAGTTTGTGTGCTTTGTTAGCTTATGATTTAGTTTTGTGCTTGGTTTAGCAAGTGACTTAGGCTATGAGTTAGTAGCTTCTTTGATACTTGATTTGCATATACTTAGTTTGTTTAGACCTAGAATTGACTAACCTAGACTAGTTGACCATTGTTGACCCAACCCTAGTTAGTTTGACCACAGTTGACTAGAGTTGACCTAGTTTGACTTTATAGTTGACCAGAGTTGACCAAGAGTTGACTTTGACCTAGATTGACTTAGACTCATGTAGATTGCATTATAATTTCAATTACCATATAAATTGAACTCTTTATAACCTGTGTTGCTATAACTAGGACTTTGTGACTCCAGTTGGCCATCTTTTTATATCAGCAGTTCAGGGTATCAGGCGAGTACATTCTCTGATCTTTTCATACTTGCTAGGACCTATATTCATGCTCTAGATTACTTTACTTGATATTAACACTTGTTATCACGGATTGGTACTATATGGATCTTTTTATGCGATGTTATCCCCTTAGCGGATACATCGGGTATTTCGTGTTCGTGTACTTTATCATGGGCATCGTGTACTACTTGTGTTCGTGTTATTCGTGTGAAAATCGTACGAAATCATATAAAATTATGTACTCTCATGTGCCCGCATGATCATCGTGTGCAACTATACTTCGTGTGCAATAACATAACTTGACTGCATCCTTGTGTATTGATTGGGGACGGGGGAGTAAAAGTGGTTATGTGATCAATCCAAATCGTGTAAACCTCTGTAGATTACTCGTGTGCAACATCGTGCCGTTTATATAACCGTCTTGTGCTCTGAATCACTAGTCACTTACAGTTCTTATTTATCATGTATATATTTCTAGTTTCTAAATATCTCTCTTGTTTTTGTGTACATCTTCTTACTGTTCATGTATCTTACTCTTCTGCATGTTTTATATTCCTGCCATGATATGAATTACATAAGATGTATTGTGCTCGTTCCTGTCCTGACTGGACCTGTTGAAAATATTATAGGTAACATAGAGATTCACAGCTAGCCTAGAGGACCAGTAGAGCTTGGAGTAGATTGCTAGTTTATGGTTTAGTTTTCTCTGTTGGAACTTGTATTGTAGTAAGTGGAGATTTGAGTTGTATTAGGTTTTGTTACTGTGTCGTTTAGATACTTAGACTTATTTTTCTTTCTGTTTGTACTTCCTTTAAGATTTTCATATCTATGAGATCGTGCTATTTCTGCCTTAGTTGTGATTGAGACTGTATTCTGTATTGTCACCTCCACACGGAGTGTATATACTGTACAGGTACCTTATATTGTTAGTTATTGTGACCTAGGATAGCGTTCTACCGCTGACACTACGACGTAGGCTAGACGTACCCACTTCTCGTGCCCTTACTCTAGGGTGCAGGTCATGACACATTTTTAGTGGTGGCCCATGCAGGTCGAGATTCGTATTTGTGCGAAGTCGTGGTAGTACGACGATTAGTTGTACTGCTACGCACCTGCGATTAGAGATAAGGAATAGGTGTTAGAATGAGAGGATACTCAATCACTGTTGTAATTTCTTGAGAGATTTCTGGGACGACCCTTGAGAATCTTATTTTAACTTTGATTTGAAATCTCTTTTTCCTTGATTTGATTCACCCTTACTTTCTGTTATTGAATTTGATTTTTGATGGATTATTGTTGAATTTTGAATTTTGAATCTTGATGTTAGTTGTTGAATTTGAGTTTGTGTATATATATATATATACATATTTTTAGAATTAAGGTATAACATGATAACATACTTGATAAGGACAGTGAGAAAGGTAAAAGTCTACTTTATTAATGGAGTTTAGAATTTACCGCAGTCATATTTGCTAGCATGATAAGGACGTAGAGCCTGATTTAGATATACTTATCCTAGTTATGAAATCTAGATTTTCTTGCAGCCATACCGGATGGCGTGGTAAGAATTCTAGATAACATGACTATAGGGTGTATACCTTCGTTATGGACTCTATTGTTTATTGCAGCTATGCTTACTGGCGTGGCAAAATTTTGACAACATAATTTCAGAAAGACGTGTATGGTATCAGATTTTATCTGAAATGGGTTTATTTCTTTTAACAGTTGATGAAGAACATATTTATTTCTTTCTTGCCATTATTTCTTGTATTACCCTTTTTTTGTAAAAAAAATAAAACTGTCCTGATTACATCAATCACCTGTCTCGTATCTAATTCTGTCAGCTATACTTTGAAACCCTTGCATCTCTATACCTTTTTACCTTCGAAAGGTCGAAGAAGTAACGTAAATCACCTATCTTGGAAAAGACTTGATTTGTTATCTTGTGATAATCTTGCTAGGGATATAATATGATGGACCTTGATATATGTTTGGGATAGAGATGCGACTGAATTTGAGGATGAAATCAAGAGAGTTATATTATCAATTTAGGAACAATCATACTTAGAGAAATCTTTTGGGTATGAATAATTCATAGATGTATTTCATAACTGATGAGAATATTCGAGGTCAACTTAGTTTCAAGAATTTGGTTAAATTTTGGTTATTCATTCTTGAGACGTTACACTTTAAGGCTATGATGTTAAATTTAAGAATTTAGTAATAGAGAAGAGATTTTAACTATATGCAATGATGATACGAAATTGAATAAGATATTGTAAGAAATGGCTAGAAACAGAAAGAACGCAAGGATTTTGAGTTATATAAAATACAGAGATTTTGTGAACATTTTAAATTTTAGGAGAATAATATTGAAGGTGTACGTTGAAGAAAATATGAAGGTTGAATTTATAATAAAGAATAAGTTTTGTAAGGCCTAGTAGGTTTAGATTTAAATAATACAAGAAGAGTAAATTGTATAAGTTCAAGGATTACATAAAACTTGATTTAGAGGCTTCGGATCCAATTCAGGACAAGGTAAAAGAATTTAGATTTATGATGATTAAGTGGTCAGTTTTGATTCCTAGTAAGAAGGGTATGCTTCATGAATAATGTTTCAGAACTTAGAAATTTAGCCTATGGTGATTATGGAAAGGTCAAATCTTTATGACGAAAGGATATAATTTTGATGGTAGTCAAACAAAGGTTGATTTTTATATTGGGACTTGTGAGATAAAAATATGATTGGCAAATGATAAACTTGATAGTATCATAGAGAGATGATTAACTTGACTTTCCTATGAAATCTTTTCTCTTGTTTTCCTTTTAAAAGAAGAAATTTGACTTATTCCATATCTTTGAATCACCCTTTAAAAGTTTTCAATATCATTGAATCCTAGCTCCCTTAATCACGACCAATCGACTTTGATCATCTTTTCTTATCATATTAATATCTTCGGTCGTACTCAATTAAATTAAAATTAATTGTGACCTGAATCTCCATCTTTGTATGCTCGTGTTCAGACTTCGATGACCTTGTCCTCCATATTGCCTAAATCATGATTACCCAGAATTGATCAACTTAGATCGTATTGAGACTAAATTTTCTTAATATATATTGTGATTGGATTTCAATTCTATTGACTTTCGTTCTTTAAACTTTTGAATTTTATTTTTCTTTGAATAGTACCCCTTTATAGATAATTACTAGTTATCTTTATTTTATTTTTGATAATTACCAGTTTTCATATAGGATGGTAGACTGTCTTACAGCCTTGATGATTTGTTGTTTCTATAACTTTTCTAGTTTAGCACCCCAGATTGCTTGTATGTTTTGATACCCTATGACCGTTTTGGTTTAGCATGACTAGTATACCTAGATGAGACTTTCAACTGCCATCGTATGCCATGACCCTGTATGCCATTCTTTTAAATTGTATGATTTAGGTAAGTTCTGAGACCATGATTGTTGGGGACAAGACTCTAGAAGAAGTACGACCATCTTAATTTCAAGGACAAAATTCTTCTAAGGAGGGTAGACTTATAACACCCACTTTTCTAAAATGAGAATAATTTTGAAATTTTGTGATTATAATCATTTAATAATTATATTTAAATCATATTGTGATTTTTGGTGATTTTTAGTGAATTTAAAATTATTTAAAACATTGAATTGTGATTTTGATGGTTAACTAGTTAAACCCTAGTTTTGCTAAGCCTAGAGACTAAACATGACCAAGGGAGCCTAGTCATGTGATTAGAGTGTCATATTACAACTTTTTATCCTATGGGTATTTTGGTCATTTTGACAATTTTGTGAAATTATAATTTATATTAATTAAATATCGTGCTAATCCTTTAGTTAAGCCTTAACCCTAGAAGTTTAACCTAATCTAGATTAGTCTTGAGGTTAGAATCATGGTTAGAACATTCCTACTAAGTGTCAAGGTTAGTAATATCTAGATATTATTGTAGTAGGATATTCTTTTAGGATATTTGTGAAAAAGAAAGCCTTAGGGCAATTGAACCAATATGAGGACTTGAAATTGGGTCGACAAACCCTAGCCACTCATCTATATCTAAAACCTAACCCTAATTCAACTAAGGGCAGCCACTATTGTAGAAGCATGGAAAATACTGCTTTTAGTCCCACATCGAAAAGGAGAAAAAAGAAAGGGCTCACTCCATTCTATAAATAGAGCCCCCTTGCCTCCTTTGAAAAGGGCACCAAATCTCTTCCCTCCTTGGACTCTTCCTACTATACACCTTCGGGTGCTAAGTCAAAAAAGTCTAGGGCAGTGCGGCCTCAACAAGCTCAGTCAACTGTGCAAACTACTGACCATCAGAGAGTCCTGCTAACTGTCATGCGGGTCTCTGATGGAAAGTTGTACAGAACCGCCCGTGTCTAGCCCCCGACGGAAAACGAACAGGGTGGTTCTCAAAAGTCTTCCTACTAGCCTCAGATCAGGGAGCAAATATGATAGTCCCAAAAGTCTCCCTACAACAATCCAGAGCAGTGTTTTGCTAGCCCCACATCAGGAAGCAAACATGGTGCCAACACACTCGTGTGCTCGGGATACCCGGGCCCACAAAACGAGTGCAAAGGTTGACCGAGATGTCCTTGACTTGCGAGATGTGATCCTTTACAAGCGCAAGGAAAGAAGGGGATTCTCCATGCGGCCCGAAAATCAATATTAAGCTTCATGCGGCTCAAAACCCAGGAATTTTTATGCAGCTCACAAAACCCAGGAATCTTCATGCGGCTCACAAAACCCAGGAAGCTTCATGCGGTTAAGAAACCTCATGCGGCTCATAAGTCCTTCAGGATCCCATACGGCTCACAAACAGAAGGAGCCTCATGCGGCTCCAAAAGTCTTTCATGCGGCTCGGATGGCTCCACGCCACGTAGCCTCACGCTGTCCGATCCGACAACTGGCCATAAAGCAGCAGCTTGAATTAATTACTCTGACGGCAACCCTGACAATGCCAGCTCTGACAAATGACAGCTCTGACATAAAGCTGAAATAATGATGGCGTGCTCATTGGGAAAAGAAGAAAATCTTTTATAACTGACAGGATCCGTCGAGTCCCAAGCACCCCTATGCGGCTGCCCACTTCATGTGGCTGCCTCCTTCATGCGGCTGTCTCCTTCATGCGGCTGCCTCCTTCATGCGGCTGTCTCCTTCATACGGCTGTCTTCTTCATGCGGCTGCCTCCTTTATGCGGCTGTCTCCTTTATGCGACTGCCACCTTCATGCGGCTGCCACCTTCATGCGGCTGCCTCCTTTACGAGGCTGCCACCCTCATGCGGCTGCTACCTTCATGCGGCTAGGATCGTGGGGGGCCACCCGTATGCGGTTCACTTAGAGACCGTACTCATGCAACTCTGTCAGAACATCCTACTCACGACAGTTGAGACACGTGGCGATCCTCACGACAGTTGAGACACGTGGCGGTCCTTGCAACAGTTGAGACACGTAGCGTTCTTATCCCCCTCGGAATTCTGGCTGCTAGCAAATCATAACAAATTCAGATTTATTACAATCATCATAATTACCTAAATCAAATCAGATCAGACAAATCGAACACGTGGCAGGAGATCCGAGCCTATCATCCCAAATTATGAAAATTAATGGCAATCAACATTAATTGCCCATAGGATTTGATGTAATCCACATTAATTGCCCAGATTCGTTGGAATCAAAATTAATGGTCCAGATGATTGGCCGTCGACTTTCCAAGGGGGGAATCATTGCAAACCCTAATGATCACACCCCCACGTCTATAAATAGCAAGGTACCATTCCCTTGTAAAGGATCGAAAACCTGGAGACCTGGAGACCTGGAGAGGATACCTTGAGACCCCAAAGGCTGGATACACAGAGAAAAAAAGACACGCACAGAAGAGTCTCCCTACACGTTTCGAGAGCATTTCTTCATCAAAGCCAAGGCTACGTCCGATTGTCCAAGGAGTAAGGCAGAGCTGCCGTCGCTTTCCCGAGCCTCTACCGTCACCCCCAGAATAAGAAATAAACAATCGTACTTAGATTGCTGTACCTAGATTTTCGTCCCTAGGCTTTCTTTGTATGAGCGAGTTTGTATTGTGAGTCTAAGTTCAGTCCTCCTATATAATCAATGGCAAACACGATCGCGACTCTGCTGGGGACAAACTTCTCTACGGCTGAGGAGTTGGTGACGTAATCGGATGCAGCCAAACTTGGCTCCACTCAACAAATATTGGTCGCCCGGTTCGACCAGCAGGCATTTGAAGAAATGCTCTCCGACGGAAGCGCTTGCCCGGTCCAGCGACGAGCCCGTACGAAGAAGGCCCGCAGGGAGTGGAGGCCCAAATCATTCGCTCCTCTCCAAGCTTTCGAAGGAGTACTCTCTGTTGTACAAGAAGGCGAAAAGGACCCTCTTGCGGCCCCACTTCAGACCATAGAGGACACTGCTGTCCCCAAGTCCGGCAGAAGAAAATACTATGATGCTAGACTTGCAGGGGCAAAGAGGAACTCTATACGGTCCGAGTCGCATAAAGGCGCCAGTCGCATGAAGAAGGCTCATGCGGCCGCAACTGCCAACCGTATGGAGAAAACTCATACGGCTACAAAAGTTAGCCGCATGCAGAAAGCCCATGCGGCCAGAACTACCATTCGCATACAGGCAGCCTGCACGACCATGACTTCCAGCCGTATCCCGGAGGTTCATACGGCCACCGCTTCTAGCCACATACAGAAGGCTCATACGGCCACAAAAGATAGCCGCATGTAGACAGCCTGCACGGCCACTAATCCTAGCCGTATACCGTCTGCTCCATGTGGCTCACGGTCAGTCTTTGACCGCCTCTCATGCGGTCCTGACTCCATATGTGCCCAAGAACATGTGCTAGACTCTCTACGGCACCATTTGGACTCTTCATATTATGCACCCTCCGGTGCTAGAGTGAAAAAGTCTAGGACAGCGCGGACTCAGCGAGCCCAGTCAGCTGTCCCAACCTCTGACCATCCGAGCGTTCCGCTTACTGTTATGCGGGCCTCCGATGGAAAGTTGTACCGAACCACTTGAGTCCAGCCCCCGGCGACAAACGGACGGAGTGGTTCCCAAGAGCCTTCCAACAATCAGGGAGCAAACATGGTGCCAATACACTCAGATGCTCGGGTTTCCCAGGCCCACAAATCGGGTGTAAAGGTTGCTCGAGATGTACCATACTTTTGTGACGTGATCTGTCACAAGCACAAACAAAGAGAAGAAGTCTCGGTGTGCAGAGAGTCCTTCCCTGGACATCACTACACTCAAGTCATTGTCAACTGTTGCTGCAGCAAAGCGACCACACGTGAGGAGCGGCGATCCGTCTTCCAATGGCTGCAACACCCAAGCTCGGAAGACGAGGCACTTCTCATCGCCTCCTATAATTCTGCTCAAAGGATCCCTCGTAGCGGGAGAGGAAAGAAAACAAACATCTCCAGTCCTAAAATCTCAACCAAGAAACTCGCTTCTAAGCGGTTGTCCACGACTGCCACAGGAGGAGTTTTCCAAGGTACTCGCTCAAAGACGAAATCTACCACGCTTGGGGAATCGTCATCCACATCTCTGGGAGGCGCTAGCTGGAGCTGGGGGTAGCACTCCTCCAAACATCCGCGACAACCCGGTGTTCCAATAAGATAATCCAGGGGAAACGGTTTCTCCAACCGACGCAGCAGGTTCTGACGTCCCCGAGGACGTCCACAACTCTCAAGACGAGGCAAGCTCTGAAGCTGGGGGTACCACTTTTTCTGAGTTCGAACCAGAGGAGAACATTCCTACATATTCTGACGACTTCTCTGTACAAGGGTATGACTCAGAGGGCGCGTCCTCCACCATCCCTTCCGTCTCTCCTCATGAGAGGACGGTATTCATGACAGATAGCAACCAAGATGGTTCCAGTGATCGCCAACGCATCGATACTCTGGAGGCCATACTGTACGCCTTGGTCAAGTCTGTGGATGAGATCAAAGCAGCCCTTCCAACTTTGTAAGGGAGGACGCCTGGCCAAACAAGCTTGGGTCCTGCGGTCAATGCGGACTCAAACTCCGCTGCACCAAACCCGGGCGATAATCCTCCAACAACATCGGCTCCCACTGCTGCAGATGAGGCCAGGGAGGCAAGAAGAGAGGTCCAGGAGCTTCGGGCCATGTTCCATGCCTGAAAAAACTGCCAGTACCTCAGGATACGAGAACCGTATCCTATTGCATGGAGATATGTGCCCTTTCCACCAAGATATAAACCATTCAACATCAATCCGTATGATAGGAAGATATCTGCAAGTAGGTACATCACCTACTTCGAAGTCACAACCGACTATCTGCCTCATGACGATGCCATTCTCACGCGGCTGTTCACTGGAGCGTTGGAAAGAGTCGTCTTTGACTGGTACCGCAACTTGCCGGACAACTGCATCCATTCCTTCGCCGGCTTCAAACGTATGTTCCTAGAGAGGTTCTACAAAGTAAGACAAGACGTGACGATGTCCACTCTCATGGATGTTGTTCAAGAAGAAAAGGAGCTGACGAGGAACTATATCGAGCGGTTTCGTCAAACCGCGATAAAGTTGCCTTCCAGTAACCCTGATTCCTCCTTGATTGAAATTTGCTAAAAGAGGCTGCTCCCCACAATTAGCCTCTAGATGGGCGAAAGTCAGTTTAAGGATTGGAAGACTTTTATTATCAGTACTACTAGCACAGAAGACAAGTTGAAAAAAGCTCGCCAACTGGGATTGCACATCTCGGAAGGAGAGGACAAGGGCAAACGCCCTAATACCAACAAACAACAACGACAAGTTCCTCAAGAAGTACTATGTCTAAATGACACCTTCCAACTATCTCTCAGATTGTGAGTCATATACCCGCAGGTATCGCTGAACTTACACTTCGACTTCAAATCTCCCAGATTGTTGAGTTATGTACCCTCTGGTACCGCTGAACTTACAGTCTGCCTCCAAATATCTCATATTGTTGAGTTATGTACCCTCTGGTACTGCTGAACTTACAGTCTGCCTCCAAATATCTCAGATTATTGAGTCATATACCCCATGTTACCGCTGAACCCACAGTCTGCCTCCAAATATCTCAGATTGTTGAGTTATGTACCCCCTGGTACCGCTGAACCCACAGTCTGCCTCCAAATATCTCGGATTATTGAGTTATGTACCACTGGTACCGCTGAACTCACATTCAGCCTCAAAACATCTTAGATTATCGAGTCATGTACCCCTTGGTACCACTGAACTCACCCATATTCATCCTCAAAATATTCCAGATTGTAGAGTTATGTACCCTCTGGTACTACTGAACTTACATTCTACTTCCAAATATTTTAGACAGTTGAGTTATGTACCCTGTGGTACCGCTAAACTCACATTCTGCCTCAAAATCTTCTAGATTGTCGAGTTATATACCCGTAGGTACCGCTGAACTCCCATCCTGGTCAATCTATATTGCATCTTTTGGGTAGTAAGTCATGTATGATCATACCTCTGAACTTTCTTCCTAAAAGGAGCTCCTTCCTCATGATCCACTACCTGCACTTCCAGTGCACAAAAAGGGTAACAGATCCACAAATTTCCCAAGGTAACCATGTCGATGCTACCTCTGAGTTGTTTTACTTCTATCAAAAACAAACTGCCCCCTCACATAGAACTTCCATGTCCTCATTACCTCTGAGTTGTTCTATGTACCCCTTCATGGAGCCCACTCCTGCCATGTCCTCATTACCTCTGAGTGGGAAGGCTCCATCGAAGAAACCCTCATATTTACCATGTCATCATTACCTCTGAGTAAGTATGTTGGTTTATCTCTCGATTTATTATCTGTACCCACAACCGGAGTACGCCAAGGATAATAGGTCCACAAATGTCTTCCGACGACCACAAATGTCCTCTGTTGACCGCAAATGTCCTCTGTTGACCACAAATGTCCGCAGTCGACCACAAATGCTGTACTAAGTTTTCTAGTACATGCCACTCTTTCCTTATCATGTCTTAGGAGCCCAGCTGCTCCTTGACATTCTTTCAACACCAAGAACTTCTACAACCTCCTCATTGTAAAGTTGTTCTATGTATCCTCGTTTGGGTCCACTCCCACCATGTCCTCATTACCATCAACCCCATATTTACCATGTTCTCACCACCTCTGAGTAAATATGATGGTTCCCTCTCTCAACTTATCATCCGTACCTAAAAACAAGGTACGCCAAGGATGATAAGTCCACATAAAATCTCCAGCGAAAATATCCAAACCTATCACGTCCATGCTACCTCTGATAGGATTGCCACACCTAAGCAACTAACTCTACTTTCCATGCTTCTTATTCAAAATATTCCAAATTTGTAATTTGGAAACTTTGAAGGGGGTCTTGTAGAAGCATGGAAAATACTGCTTTTAGTCCCACATCGGAAAGGAGAAAAAAGAAAGGGCTCACTCCATTCTATAAATAGAGCCCCCTTGCCTCCTTTGAAAAGGGCACCAAATCTCTTCCCTCCTTGGACTCTTCCTACTATGCACCTTCGGGTGCTAAGTTGAAAAAGTCTAGGGCAGTGCGGGCTAAACAAGCCCAGTCAACTGTCCAAACTACTGACCATCAGAGAGTCCTGCTAACTGTCATGCGAGCCTCTGATGGAAAGTTGTATAGAACCGCCCGTGTCCAGCCCCCGGCAGAAAACGGACAGGGTGGTTCTCAAAAGTCTCCCTACTAGCCTCAGATCAACGAGCAAATTTGATAGTCCCAAAACTCTTCCTGCAACGATCCAGAGCAGTGTTTTGCTAGTCCCACATCAGGGACCAAACATGATGCCAACACACTCGTGTGCTCGGGATACCCGGGCCCACAAAACGAGTGCAAAGGTTGACTGAGATGTCTTTGACTTGCGAGATGTGATCCTTCACAAGCGCAAGGAAAGAAGAGGATTCTCCATGCGGCCCAAAAATCAACATGAAGCTTCATGCGGCTCAAAACCCAGGAATCTTCATACGGCTCACAAAACCCAGGAATCTTCATGCGGCTCACAAAACCCAGGACGCTTCATGCGGTTCAGAAACCTCACGCGGCTCATAAGTCCTTCAGGATCCCATACGGCTCACAAACAGAAGGAGCCTCATGCGGCTCCAAAAGTCCTTCATGCGACTCGGATGGCTCCACGCCACGTGGCCTCACGCTGTCTGATCCGACAACTGGCCATAAAGCAGCAGCTTGAATTAATTACTCTGACGGTAGCCCTGACAATGCCAGCTTTGACAAATGACAGCTCTGACATAAAGCTCAAATAACGATGGCGTGTTCTTTGGGAAAAGAAGAAAATCTTTTATAACTGACAGGATCCGTCGAGTCCCAAGCACTCCTATGCGGCTGCCCTCTTCATGCGGCTGCCTCCTTCATGCGGCTGTCTCCTTCATGCGACTGCCTCCTTCATGCGGTTGGCTCCTTCATGCGGCTGTCTTCTTCATGCGGCTGTCTCCTTCATGCGGCTGTCTCCTTCATGCGGCTGCCTCCTTCACGAGGCTGCCACCATCATGCGGCTGCTACCTTCATGCGGCTAGGATCGTGGGGGCCACCCGTATTCGGTTCACTTAGAGACCGCACTCATGCGGCTCTGTCAGAACATCCCACTCACGACAGTTGAGACACGTAGTGTAACGCCCCAGTCCCAAAATACGTAGGAGTATGAACGTAGACATGCCAGCTGTATTCATACGAAGTATACTCTAATATTTGGAAATCTCGTATAAATACATAAGCTGTAAAATACAGTAGAACCATAACTAATCTCATCCACACAAAATAAAAGAATAGAAGATATCATATAATCAACTATGAAATTGTCTTGATACAATATGTTGGGCAGAGACAAATCCACTACCAACAAGTAAAAAAAAGTATATAAAAAATGAAATGAGTGGCAAGCGATGCGAAGACGATCCAAGTGCAATCATCCTCAAAAAAATGGAGATGGCCACGGCTAAAGCTAGAGCACTTGCGAAAAATAATAGCACACACCTGGAGAGATAACCAGGTCCTCAGAGGGACGTAACACGACACATAATATCATGCCATCTAAACTGAATAAATATTGCTCAAATAAATAAGTCAATTGAATTTATAACATGGTCCAATATGTACCTACTGAACGAGCGTACCATCCCCCCAACTAAACAAGGACAAGAGATGGTAAACTAATTCACGGTGACGTATCTTTCCATGCTATTAATCCAATATGGTATCCGGACCCCAACAAGGTTCAATACCTTCTCATCGAAGTAGTAAGTCACACCTACAACCAAACAAGGACAAGATGTGACAAACTAGTCTGCGACAAGTTATTGTTCCAAGCCACGGTCAGATACAAGTACCCAAACCAAAAGTACTCGTACCTAATGGATAAAGGTGCCTAACCGTTCTAAGTGAAATGTAGTTAAGAACAATCATTCCTACGCATGGGCCCTGGCTAAATAGGATCGGCGTAGTCCCCCTTGGGCACCAGAGGCCCCATCAGTAAGAGCATGACGTTCCGCAGAATCGCCAGTGGCCGTTAGTAATCATGGGTAGTCTGACCCGCATCTCCGGCGGAGCTCACGGGTTACAAAAGGGAAAGTGCATAGAAGCCCATACGCTAAGGAATTGTCCTCCCCGCCCAATGCCTACTATGTTGTATCCACAACACAAAACCACTATAACTACTAAGTCAAACTAGCATGCAATCTCTATTAGCGGTTATTCCTATCGCACGGCTTGTATGTACTGGTGGCCAGCCAATCACGCACTTCCATGTTCTGTTTGCGACACACAACTTCGTGTTATAACGTATCAAAGCCAATGAATGCAACACACAAGGTGGTCCCTTAAACCTAGGTTTAAGGTGTAAAAATAATACATAGTAGGAAATATAAATGAACAGTAAGTTCTAACAGGTTATGCCATGTATCACAGTTTATTTTGCATAAAGAAAATAAATAATGCATGAAATATGAGCTAAAATAAATAAACAGCAAATAGCCAGGTATCTTGCCTGGTAGAGCGCCTAGTGTGCTGCGATGATCAAGACGTCGCAGATTATAACTTTGGTGTAACAACTATGTATGGTGACCTCTGATGGTGGCACGGACAGTTCCATCGGGTTCGGGACAGTCGAATTAGTTAGGGTGGACAGGGGGTTGTGCAGAATTTTTGAGGGAATAGGATAAAGGGAATAGGAGGATAATAAAAAAAAATTTGATAAACAATATATATACGAATTTCAAAAACTATTTATAATAATCGAAAACTAGTTTGAGTCTAAAAGAAATACTTAAAGTCAAAAATCGTTTTTGACACGTGACGATCCTCACGACAGTTGAGACACGCGGCAGTCCTCGCAACAGTTGAGACATGTGGCGTTCTTATCCCCCTCAGAATTGTGGCTGCTAGCAAATCATAACAAATTTAGATTTGTTACAATCATCATAATTATCCAAATCAAACCAGATTAGACAAATCGAACACGTGGCAGGAGATCCGAGCCTATCATCACAAATTATAAAAATTCATTGCAATCAATATTAATTGCCCATAGGATTTGGTGCAATCCACATTAATTGCCCAGATTCGTTACAATCAAGATTAATGGTCCAGATTGTTGGCCCATTCTATGGTCACACCCGATTTCGATAATCAACATATACTTTAGTCAATACACAAAGTATAGAAAATACTGCTAATCATTTCAAGATTCATGAAATCATATTCAACGAACGTTGTACCGCATCAATCAAAGCGTCAATATCATCAAATCTTCTGGAGACTCATTTCTTATTTTATTCTGTATTTTATGTTTTATTGAGTCTAGGATTTATTCTGTAAAATCAATTGTGGTAATACTGGCTTAGGGTTAAAACTGTCCACATTCTAAAAGCCTACCTATTTACCATTCGTATTTTTGGTTACAAATATTTCAAAAACATATTTCGAAAATAGTCTTTCAAAATGATTTTACAAATAACCAAAAATATTATTGAAAACTATTTTTGCAAATGATTTTCAAATATCTCCTGACAGAACTCGTAACCGAGTTCGGCCCAAGTTCGGTCCGAACTCTGACCGAGTTCGGTCAAAAGTTATTCAAACTTCTGTTGCCTCCAAATCAGCGAACAACGTCTCTTTGCGAGATATTTGCATCCGAACTCTG
This sequence comes from Iris pallida, assembly GCA_029216955.1. Lineage (NCBI taxonomy): Eukaryota > Viridiplantae > Streptophyta > Magnoliopsida > Asparagales > Iridaceae > Iris > Iris pallida. Next base: position 3,025,172 of record JANAVB010033014.1, on the reverse strand, counting down.
CCCGAGTTCTGCCCGAGTATGGTTGGAGAAAACACCTATAAATAGAGAAGAACTTTTCATTTCAAATCATCAATTCATTCTTCATTCTATCTTCTCTACTACTCAAGTATTTTCAAACGATCTAAGATTTTCAAATCTCACTTATACATCTCTTAGCCAAAAGCCAGTACTATCAGAGTTGATTTAGAGTCTTTTGGTTACTCAAGAGTTGTAAAGAGGTCGTTCCAAGTTTCAACAACTTTTCTTGTTGTGGAGCTGGTCGTACGCTCGTCACCAAGCACGGTGTGTGTGTGGAGCTGGTCGTGCGCTCGTCACCAAGCACGGTGTTGTAAAAGACTGCAAGCTCTCAGTTAAAGCTTGTGCCATAGTGAATTAACATCGAGCAAGAGTACTCGAGACTGGATTAGTCCTCTCAGAGGGATACCAGTATATATCGCTGCGTTACTGAGTTTGAATTCTCTATCTCTATTTACTGTCTCTGCCATAGTTTAATTTTTTAATTGGTGATTATATTCTGCTGCACACGCACACTCTATTCATTCCCCCTCTAGAGGTGCTCAACGGTCCTACAATTGGTATCAGAGCAGGTTATATTTTTATATAACATACCTTAGAGAGTATATATATGGCAGCCGTGAAATCTATATACAACGGTGAAGGGCAGTCCACAAATGGACCTCTCCTATTTGATGGAACAAATTACACATACTGGAAAACACAAATGACTTTCTTTCTAAAATCTGTCGACTTTGATCTATGGTCAATAGTCATTGATGGTTATAAGAAGCCAGCACCCACAGTGGTTGAAGGCATTCTTATGGAAAAGCATCATGACAAGTACACCGATGCTGAAAAAGCAAAGGCTAGTCTTGATGCTCGAGCCATCAATGCACTATTCTGTGCAATTGACAAAACCGAGTTCAACAGAGTTTCAACCTGTAAGACGTCTCACGAAATTTGGAAACTCCTTGAGGTAACCCATGAAGGGACTTCCCAAGTAAATGAATCCAAAATTAGTAGACTGACACAGGAGTATGAATCTTTTAAAATGAAACCCGGTGAGTCAATTACACAGATGTTTACTCGTTTCCTCGATATAACTAATCCTTTACGATCTCTTGGCAAGGATTACAGCAATCACGAGAAGATCAAAAAAGTGCTGCGGGCTCTAACAAAGAACTGGAATCCAAAAGCCACAGCAATCATTGAAGGAAACGATCTCACCACTATGACTCTGGAAATGCTGATGGGCAAACTCATGACCCATGAACTCGACTTGTAAGATTTTGAAGAAGCAACACCAAAGGAGAAAACTATTGCCTTCAAAGCCCAAGCAAGAAAATCAACATACAACGATTCCGATGAAGAATCGTCAAGTGGTGATGAAAGAGCCCTACTTGTGAGAAACTTCAAGAAATATCTAAAGTTCACAAGCAGAAAGAAGAAAGACGTCCAAGAAAGCAACGAAGATGAAACTATATGCTTTGGATGCAAGAAATCAGGGCATATGAAGAAGGACTGTCCAACCACCAAGAAAAGTAGTCCATACGATAGATCAAGATCAAGCAGAAAAGCTACATCTGGTCGAAAGTATGTGAACACAAGCATCTGGCACGAAAGCGATGCCAATGACTCAGAAGAAGAAGACAGACCCTGCAGCAATGCAAATGTTTGTCTCATGGCATTTGAAAAGGTATCATCTAACCCTTTGTTTGATGATTTTACTTTCGATGAACTAGAGAACGCCTTTAGCGAACTACTTGAAGATCACAAAACTGTACTCGACAATTATAAGCAATCTCGAAAAGAGATTAAGGCACACACAACCGAGATAGCTAGACTGTCTAATCTAATTGAAGATATTAAAGAGACATCTACTACCGGTAACACGGAAGAGATAGCCAAACTTAAGGTAGACTATCAGGAGGCTATCCTCAATATTAAAAAGAAAGAAAGGGACTATGTCAAAGTACAAAAGCTTTATAACGTAGAGAAGAAGATGCACCTAGTAACTGAACAAAGACTCCTTGATATGGCTGCTAGATACGAAGAGTCTATTGCGATTTCTAAAAAGTTAGAAATCAAGTTAGGCAAACAGGCAATACCTGTGACACAGCCTAAGATTAGTCCTAATACGAAGCATACACCTAGAAGGACTAAACACAAGAAAGCACAGAACAAACACGAACACCATCATGCTTTCACTTACAGGTTCTCCAAATAAAACAAGCTTGCAAATACAGTTTCTACCACTAAACTGACTTGCACATATTGTGGTACGTACGGACACATATCACAATATTGTCTTACAAGAAAGCTTGTTGACAACCATACTTTAGTCTGGAGACCTAAAGCTAATCTGTGTGGACCCTTCAGAAAATGGGTACCAAAGGATTCATCTACTTGTCTTGTAGGTGGACCCTCAACCTTCTCATGCTAAAAGCAAATGGATTATCGATAGCGGATGTTCGCGACACATGACTGGTGATGCATCCTTATTCGCTACGCTATCGATGAAGAAAGAAGGATACGTTTCCTTCGGAAATAACTTGAGAGGTGATATAATAGGTAATGGTACTGTAGGTATTTCTCCTTATCCAATAATAAAGGATGTTTGTCTAGTAACTGAATTGAAACATAACCTATTGAGCATAAGTCATTTGGCAGATAACGGTTATGGTATCAATTTTGTGAAAGATAAATGTACCATATATGATATGTCATCTGGTGATCCCGTATATAAAGGGATTAGAGAAGACAACATTTATGTATTCTTTTTGGAGAATACTAATAATGCAGGAAGATGCCTAGTAGCCAATCAAGATGAAAGTTGGCTATGGCACATGAGACTAGGACATGCAAACATAGATACTATCTCACGTCTAAATACAAAGAAATTGGTAAAAAGACTTCCAAAAATTCCATTCAAGAGAGATATGGTATGTGCAGACTGTGAAAAGAACAAAGCACATAGGTCTACTTTTAAATCCATCAACGCTGTAAGTACTCTGAGACTTTTGCAGTTGATTCATATGGATTTATTTGGTCCTAGTAGAGTCGCTAGTCTTGGCGGTAAGCTCTATGCTTTTGTTATTGTTGATGATTTCTCTCGATTTACTTGGGTTTACTTTTTATCAAACAAAAGTGATGCTATTTTTGAATTTTAGATATTTTGTAAAAAGATACAAAACGAAAAAGGCTTCACGATTACTCGTATCCGAAGTGATCATGGTGGCGAATTCAAAAATTCTGACTTCAAAAAGTTTTGCAATGATAGTAGATATTACCACAAATTTTCTTGTCCTATAACTCCCCAACAGAATGGTATTGTGGAGCGGGAGAACCGTACTCTAAGCGAAATGGCTAGAGTCATGCTGAATCAGTATAATCTTCCTAAATACTTTTGGGCAGAAGCTGTTAGTACAGCCTGTCATGTTTTAAATAGGGTGTTAATTCGACCAATCTCGAAGAAAACACCAGATGAGCTTTGGTTTGGAAGAATTCCAAACATTTCTTATTTTAAAGTTTTTGGTTGTCGCTGTTTTATCCTGAACACCAAGGATAACTTGGAAAAGTTTGACTCTAAAGCAGATGACGGGATATTTTTCAGATATGCTGCTAAGAGTAAGGGATATATAATTTTTAATAAAAGATCTATGATTGTTGAAGAAAGTATTAATGTTACTTTCGATGAGTTGAATAGTCACAGATCTAGCGACAGTGATGATGAAGATGCACCTAAAAAGACTAAGAAGAATTCTGAGAAAGATCGGACCCAAGAGGCAAGGACTGATAAAAGTTCCGAAGATGTAGGAACTGAGAAAAGCCTTGTGAAGGATATGGCCCAAAGATTTGAATTATTGAGATTCAAGCCAGATCATCCAGAAACTCTCATTATAGGTGATGTATCCAAAGGTGTAAGTACACGTTCATCTCTTAAAGTTTCTGAATTAGCAGCAAATGTAGCATTTATTTCACAAATAGAACCTAAGAACGTAGAAGAGGCTTTTTCTGATGAGTTTTGGATTTCTGCCATGCAAGAGGAACTTAATCAATTTGAGAGAAACCAAGTTTGGGAAGTTGTTCCTAAACCAATTGGTCAATCGATAATTGGTACCAAATGGGTGTTCCGAAATTAACTTAGTGAAGATGGACAAGTTCTACGCAACAAAGCACGTCTAGTTGCACAAGGTTATAATCAAGAAGAAGGAATTGATTATGATGAGACCTATGCTCCTGTTGCTAGACAAGAAGCCATCCGCATGTTTTGTGCATTTGCATGTTTTAATGATTTTAAACTTTTTCAAATGGACGTGAAAAGCGCATTTTAAATGGATTTTTGAAAGAAGAGGTTTTTGTGAAACAATCCCCTGGTTTTGAAGATTTTCAAAAACCTGATCACGTCTTCAAGCTTAAGAAAGCACTTTATGGACTCAAACAAGCACCTCGTGCTTGGTATGAACGCCTAAGTGCCTTCTTACTTGATAATGGCTTTTCGAAAGGAAAGATTGATACTACTTTATTTATAAAATCTATGAATGATGATATACTTCTAGTGCAAATCTATGTAGATGACATTATATTTGGACTCTGTCAAGATTTTGCCAAGTGTATGCAGAGTGAATTTGAGATGAGTATGATGGGAGAGCTGAACTTCTTCCTAGGACTGCAAATCAAACAACACTCGAACGAAACATTCATCAACCAAGCTAAGTACACGAAGGACATACTGAAAAAGTACGACTTCGAGAATGTAAAGCCAATCGGGACACCTATGGCTACATCTATAAATCTTGATGCTAATGAAAGTGGCAAACCTGTCGATCAGCGTAAGTATCGAGGTATGATTGGTAGTTTATTATATTTAACTGCTAGTCGCCCTGATATTATGTTTAGCGTTTGCATATGTGCACGTTATCAGGCAAACCCTAAGGAATCACATCTTAGTGCCATTAAGCGTATCTTCCGATACCTTAAAGGAACTTCTACAGTTGGCTTATGGTATCCCAAAACCAAATCCTTTGACCTTATAGGTTACTTGGATGGGGATTTTGCTGGATGCAAAGTGGACCGTAAAAGTACAAGTGGCACATGTCATTTCTTAGGAAAGGCCTTAGTCTCTTGGTTTAGCAAGAAACAAAATTCAGTAGCATTATCAACAACTGAGGCTGAGTATATCGCTGCAGGACGTTGTTGAGCTCAGATTTTGTGGATGAAGCAAACATTAGAGGACTATAATCTGCACTATACAAATGTTCCTATTTATTGTGACAACACTAGTACAATAAATCAGACTAAGAACCCTGTTTGTCATTCACGCACAAAACACATAGAAATTAGACATCATTGTGATCATCAACAACACGGGGATATTTGCCTAGAATTTATTGACACTGATCATCAACTAGCAGATATATTCACTAAACCATTGGCTGAAGACCGTTTTAACATTTTGAGGCGTGAGCTCGGCATTCTTGAATTCTCGGACTCATAGTGCATATGGTAATTAAAATTGAATTTATGACTTGATATTTTATTTAACGAAAATTATTTTTGGGTACAAACTTAAAAAGGGTATGTCTGTCACCACGGCTACGGTCGAAGCGAAGCGGTATTTAAGAGTTCCCCGGTGAACCTTCGTTAGCTGGGACAACCCCTACAGTTAACCCAGAAATAAACAATCGTTATTTAATAAAACAGTCAAAGTTATTAAATTTCACTTTTAAACTTACCAGCCTGCACTGTTTATCTCGGAAATGCAAATGGCCGAACTCGGCCCGAACTCTGACCGAGTTCGGACCGAATTCGGACCGAGTTCGGTCGGCGCTGTGGTAACTTCCAGAACCGAACAGCCGGCCCTAGTGCCTATAAAATCCAACTTTCCTTCCACTTTTTCTTCACAACAAAACGTGGAAAGCCTTCCTCTCCTCCTAGAAGCCCTCCTCCATCTTAGCAAGGGTTTGGCGAGTTCCAGTGGGTGGTCATCTTCCTTCTCCTTCCTTTTTTCTTCAAAGGTATTTTCTTTCCATCTCCTCATAGCCCCCAAGCGTCAAAGAGGAAACTCTTCCCAAGGTGCTTCCTCTTCCTCTGACTACACCCCTGCTAGTCTTTTTAGTCCAGCACGACCTAGTGATCCCGATGAGTACGATGCTACTTTGTTCCCCGACAAAGACTTTTCGGATCTCTGGTTCGACTCCTTCTCTGGTCGTCGTATTTGTTCTGGAGCTTTCGTTAATTTTACTACTTTCTTTGAATATGCTCAAATTTTTGACCAACTTGGATACCGCGATTTCTTTGAGGTCCAAGAGAGCATTTATGACAACGCCGTACGTATGTTTTACTGCAATCTGCAGGTAAAACCAAACGGCAATTTCTATTCTTGCATTACTGGGCAAGAATTAGAATTTAGCGCCACCGACATCAGCGAATTCTTTCATATTCCTGAACTTGGTGATGCATTAGTTGACATCTACCACATCCAGTTCCCTGCTGATGTCACTCTTGCTTCCTTTAGGAAATTAATTTATCATCCTAACCCTCCTCCCCGGAGAATTTTTGCCAAACATCTGAACCAAACATTCTATGAGCTTCATCGTATAATATTTTCTGCTATTCTTCCGAAGAAAGGATCTACTGATGAAGTTACCTTTTGGAACTATCTGCTCTATATCACATCCACATTGGCATCCCATTCTCCGTTCCCAAAACTATGATGTCCTGGATGCTTAACTGCAAAAATGTAGGTAGGAATCTAGTATATCCTATGCACCTTGCTTCTATATTTCGACGTTTCGAGATTGATCTTGAGACGTGTGCCATCTCCTCTCCTCCTGTTGAGCTGACTCGATCTCGTCGATTTCCTGCACCACCTGGAGCTGCTCCTGCTCCAGCTGCTGATGCTGAGGTCCCTCCAGCTGATGCTCCTCCTGCTTCGGCCCCTGCTCCAGGATTCGATCAGACTTTCTACCAGCGCTTCGATGATTTTGTTGCGGTCTCTACGCAACGTCATCAGGACTCAGAGTTCTAGCACATTTCTCAGGCCCAGGTGCTGAGAAATAGTATTGCTGACCTTCACTATAGCCTGGCTCAGGATCCAGTCCATCCGGTCACCATCCTTCCTCACCCTGCTTTTTCGGGTCCTCGATTTACTGATGAGGTTACCTTTCAGTACTTCGACCCGACTACAGCCTACTTCCCTCATGATCCTCCCGGTACGGACGACCCCACGATGTGACGTGGATTCAGCTATGGGATAGTGGATATTGATTTGATTAGTTGATGCAGTTGATGTAGTAGTTTTTTTTTCATGTCTAAACTGTTTAGTTAGACATTATTAGTTGTACTTATGGATTTCTAGTAGAAACTTCTATGTTATTTCAGTTTATTATGAGCTAGTTCATTCTATATCAGTTGTTCCATATATGTCTATGCTGTGATTATTTCTTTTTGCTTCACTTTGTCTTGTGTTTGTCTATTGTTGGCTTCACGATTTACGGGGGAGCCTATTTATTTTACTACTTGACAAAGGGGGAGAAAATGAGTATACCAAAGCGCGCATACAACAAATCCAAAAACAAAATTCAAACTCTCAATTTTTTTTCCAGGTACTTTGTATTTTGTTCTATTTGATATAAATATATTTTGGTGTAGACTCAAGTTTGTCAATTATCAAAATAGAGAAGATTGTTGGCCCATTCCATGGTCACACCTGATTTCGATAATCAACATACACTTTAGTCAATACACAAAGTATAAAAAATACTGCTAATCATTTCAGGATTCATGAAATCATATTCAACGGACGTTGTACCGCATTAATCAAAGCGTCAATATCATCAAATCTTCTGGAGACTCATTTCTCATTTATTCTGTATTTTATGTTTTATTGAGTCTAGGATTTATTCTGTAAAATCAATTGTGGTAATACTGGCTTAGGGTTAAAACTGTCCACATTCTAAAAGCCTACCTATTTACCATTCGTATTTTCGGTTACAAATATTTCAAAAACATATTTCGAAAATAGTCTTTCAAAATGATTTTACAAATAACCAAAAACATTATTGAAAACTGTTTTTGCAAATGATTTTCAAATATCTCCTGACAGAACTCGTAACCGAGTTCGGCCCGAGTTCGGTCTGAACTCTGACCGAGTTCGGTCAAAGTTATTCAAACTTCTGTTGCCTCCAAATCAGCGAGCAACGTCTCTTTGCGAGATATTTGCATCCGAACTCTGCCCGAGTTCTGCCCGAGTTCGGTTGGAGAAAACACCTATAAATAGAGAAGAACTTTTCATTTCAAATCATCAATTCATTCTTCATTCTCTCTTCTCTACTACTCAAGTATTTTCAAACGATCTAAGATTTTCAAATCTCACCTATACATCTCTTAGCCAAAAGCCAGTACTATCAGAGTTGATTTAGAGTCTTTTGGTTACTCAAGAGTTGTAAAGAGGTCGTTCCAAGTTTCAACAACTTTTTTTGTTGTGGAGCTGGTCGTGCGCTCATCACCAAGCACGGTGTGTGTGTGGAGCTGGTCGTGCGCTCGTCACCAAGCACGGTGTTGTAAGAGACTGCAAGCTCTCAGTTAAAGCTTGTGCCATAGTGGATTAACATCGAGCAAGAGTACTCGAGACTGGATTAGTCCTCTCAGAGGGATACCAGTATATATCGCTGTTTTACTGAGTTTGAATTTACTATCTCTATTTACTGTCTCTACCATAGTTTAATTTTTTAATTGGTGATTATATTCTGCTGCACACACACACTCTATTCACCCTCCTCTAGAGGTGCTCAACGGTCCTACACAGATGATTGGCCATCGACTTTCCAAGGGGGAATCATTACAAACCCTAATGATCACTCCCCCACCTCTATAAATAGCAAGGTGCCATTCCCTTGCAAAGGACCGGGAACCTGGAGATCTGGAGAGAGAGGATACCTGGAGACCCCGAAGGCTGGACACACAGAAAGAAAAAGGCACGCACAGAAGAGTCTCTCTACACGTTCCGAGTGTATTTCTTCATCAGAGCCAAGGCAACGTCCAATCGTCCAAGGAGTAAGGCAAAGCTGCCGTCGCTTTCCCGAGCCTCTACCGTCACCCCCCAGAATCAAAAATAAACAATCGTACTTAGATTGTTGTACCTAGGTTTTCGTCCCTAGGCTTTCTTTGTACGAGCGAGTTTGTATTGTGAGTCTAAGTTCAGTCCTCCTATATAATTGTTTTATACTTTTATAATCAATGGCAAACAACTATAGGTAGGTTAGCCTCCATTCCTTTTATTTCATTCTATCATGCATATTTTTCTTCACAAAGTGTTCTTCCCCAAATTATAGAGCTTTCCTCTTTGATTGATCTCAAATCCTTACATCCCACCACCAAAACTTCCACCCAACCTTCTCATACTACCAAGGGAGGGTGCTAGCAAAGATTTGGAGCAAAGTGCAAGGAGTGTCCTTTTTGGAAGATCTTCGTATCGGAGCCGTGTCCTTGGGAGTATCATTGGGATTCCACTCCCAATAGGTAAAACTAACCCTCTAAATTGATTTCCTATGCATATTAGTTAGTTTTGAACCCATAGGATTCACCTCCATGCATGTACCCCATTTAGATTCAAATTTAAGATCATTTGGAGCTCTCTTGAGGATTTTAGATATGTGTCTTGTGTCCTACTTGATAGATCCCAAATTAGGACACCCCATGTGTATGTATGTATGATAATAGTTTAAATAGATAATTAAATTCAGTTTTAGAATGATTAGAGAGTGGATTGATCTTAGTTAGGATGGTTAGAATGAGTTTCATTTGGATACCTATGTTGGTATCCAAGTATCTTGGCCTACATGTGTTTCTTTAGTCCAAAACAACTCAAATTCGTCATAATATTTATCTACGTTTTTATTAACCAAAGAAACTTAGAAATGTCATAACATTTAGCTTAGAACTCCGATCAATCTTCTATTTTTTTAAAAATAACCGTATCGAAGTTAGCTTTTCAAATATATATATTTTAATAAGCCAAATTCTTTCTGGAACTTGCTGTAGAATTATTTGAGTGTTAGCTGTACGAAAGACGAACATATTTTGGTATTTTTGTGATTTCGGGAGCTTCCGGACACGAAAATGCGATCTGTTTGAAGTTTCGGAAAGCTAACACGAAGGGCTACAACATAATTTAATATTAGAATTTAGTAGTGGCCCAATTGGTACAGTAATGGTTTTAAGTAGAAGAGTGACTATACGACATAGGCATTTTGTGTAACCTATAAGCCTATGTAGTATGGATATTAAATGAACGTAGAGTATGTAATGCATGATATGTCAGATGAAAGAAATGATATATATATGATATATATCCTCTTTACAAATATGTATATATATGGTTGAATGCAAGCATGTAGGAATGCAATCAATGTAATGTATATAAGCAATGCATAAATGCATGAATGAAAGAATGATATACAATGTATGCATGAAAGTATATAATGAATGCTAGATATGAATGCAAGGTATACATGTAATGATAGATATGAATGCATAATGTATAAATAATGTAATACAATATATAAAGATTACATGTATGGTAATGTAGAATATATGATGCAAGCATGTATATGTCCACTGTTTTTCTTTTTCTTACATTTTTTCTTCCTTCCTTTTCCATTTCAGTTTTTTCCCCTTTTTTTTCTCTTCTATTTTTACATGTTGTATACAATGTATATAATGTATAGATGTATGTAAGTATGTAATATGCATGAATGACATGTATGTAATAAAAAATAAGTATATGAATGCAACTTAGTGATATGTGAATGGATATAATGCATGAACTGAAGTATGCATGTATATGGGATATAAATGAATGATATACATATATGTGTTAAGATAATGTAATGTATGTATTCACATATATTTGAGTTAAATATATGAGTTTGTATGCATATATTATATGTATGCATGTATGCAGGAATAAATGTATAATATAATGTAGAGTATGCATATATGAATATAATGTATACAAGTATATAATGTATTCTAGTATGTATGTATGCATTTCTATAAGCTGAGTTAACCTATAACCTTTTATACACATGCATTCATACACCCTTTGATACCATGTATCCCATGTCACATACACCTACCTATCACTAAATCTGAGAACATTAACACATATCCTTTCACACACATGCCAAACACACACATACTCACTTACTCTTTTACCTCTCTTTCTCTCTCTCTCTCTCTCTATATATATATATATATATATATATATAGATGGATGTATGTATGTGCCTATATATAGCTTTCCTATATATATCTATGTATATGAATATGTGAATGTGAAAAATATATATACATTATATGACTAAGTTTGTGTGCTTTGTTAGCTTATAGTTTAGTTTTGTGCTTGATTTAGCAAGTGACTTAGGCTATGAGTTAGTAGCTTCTTGGATACTTGATTTGCATATACTTAGTTTGTTTAGACCTGGAATTGACTAACCTAGACTAGTTGACCATTGTTGACTCAACCCTAGCTAGTTTGACCACAGTTGACTAGAGTTGACCTAGTTTGACTTTATAGTTGACCAGAGTTGACCAAGAGTTGACTTTAACCTATATTAACTTACACTCACGTAGATTGCATTATAATTTCAATTACCATATAAATTGAACTCTTTATAACCTGTGTTGCTACAACTAGGACTCTGTGACTCCAGTTGGCCATCTTTTCATATAAGCTGTTCAGGGTATCAGGCGAGTACATTCTCTGATCTTTTCATACTTGCTAGGACCTATATTCATGCTCTAGATTAATTTACTTGATACTGACACTTGGTATCACTAATTGGTACTATATGGATCTTTTTATGCGATGTTATCCCCTTAGCGGATACATCGTGTAATTCGTGTTCGTGTACTTTATCATGGGCATCGTGTACTCCTTGTATTCGTGTTATTCGTATGCAAATCGTGTAAAATCGTGTACTCTCATGTGCCCATATGATAATCGTGTGTAGCTATACTTCACGTGTAATAACATAACTTGACTGGATCCTTGTATATTGATTGGGGTCAGGGGAGTAGAAGTGGTTATGTGATCAATCCAAATCGTATGAACCTCTGTAGATTACTCATGTGCAACATCGTGTCGTTTACATATCCGTCTTGTGCTCTGAATCACTAGTCACTTACAGTTCTTACTTATCATGTATATATTTTTAGTTTATAAATATCTCTCTTGTTTTTGTGTACATCTTCTTACAGTTCATGTATCTTACTCTTCTGTATGTTTTACATTCTTGCCATGATATGAATTGCATGAGATGTATTGTGCTCGTTTCTGTCCTGACTGGACCTGTTGAAAATATTACAGGTAACATAGAGATTCACGGCTAGCCTAGAGGACCAGTAGAGCTTGGAGTAGATTGCTAGTTTATGGTTTAGTTTTCTCTGTTGGAACTTGTATTGTAATAAGTAGAGATTTGAGTTGTATTATGTTTTGCTATTGTGTTGTTTAGACACTTAGACTTATTTTTCTTTCTGTTTGTACTTCCTTTAAGATTTTCATATCTATGAGATCGTGCTATTTCTGCCTTAGTTGTGATTGAGACTGTATTCTGTATTGTTACCTCCATTCGGAGAGTATATACTGTACAAGTACCTTATATTGTTAGATATTATGACCTAGGACAGCGTTCTACCGCCGACACTGTGGCGTAGGCTGGACGTATCCCTTACTCTAGGGTGCGGGTTGTGACAACAAGGTCGCTCCATTAGACTCCAAACACCTCTTACCCCATCTCTCTTTTGATCCAGACTCCTCTTTAGTCTGGGCTAAGGGCACCACCAACATCGGATCCCTCAGCGTAAAGATCGCCAAATGGTCCCCCAGTTTCAACCCCAACGTCGACTCTCCGATTATTTCGATGTAGATCACCCTACCGAATCTTCCCCTAGTCTGCTTCGCCCCAACAACGCTCAAGAGAATCGCCAGCTCCTTCGGGACCTTGGTAGCCATCGCTAACGAAATACGCAATCTATCTAAAGGCAACTACGCTAAGATTTGTGTAAAGATCGATATATCCTCCGATCCCCCAACGGTTCTTCAGCTTGAGCTAGGAGGACATGCGCACATCCAGACACTTGAGTTTGACAACAACATCAACTTCTGCAAGCATTGTCAGATTAGAGGCTATCACATGAAACATTGCTTCAAGGCCCACACGGAGCTCAAGAAGATAGCTCCTAAAAAGAACCCATCCCCGAGGGTGACTCTAATCCCCACCTCTGGCCCTATCCTACCCCTCCCCAACTCCCACTCCCACTTCACAGAAAGCGACAACTCCCCCAGCCCTAGCGCCCCCTCTAAGTCGAACAATGGCTTGGCCCCTAACAAGTCTCCGGGCATCACCCTTCTCAACAGATTTCAGATCCTCTGTCCACCTCAGGCGACGGATGACCAGGCAAACCCTACCCCTGACAAATCCCAGCTCATTGAAGGCGTCAAGAATGCTCCAGCCATAGAAGCCGCGGAAGTTAGAGGGCAAAACCATTTGGCACTGATTTCCCACCCAGCCCAGGCCGACCCTACCTCCTTACCTCCATCAGTCGAGGTCGGGCGGCCAATAGGCAACATCCCACTCATCAAATTCCAGTTACTCAGCCCTTCTCACGTCACACATGGCTAGACTATCCCCATACCCGACAAGCCCCAACACGATGTAGGTGACGAGAATACTGAAGCGTCCACTATCGCCGCTTCAGAGCTTTCAGGGGAGAACCAGTTGTCGCTGACTACCCTCTACGATCCAGTTGATTCCCCCATATCCTCCCACCCGACCGAGGATACACAATATTTAGGTCTCGAATATGAGGCCAGGATCCGTCAGGCCCAGAAGGCGGGCTTTCTGAACCCAAACAACACCCTCAGTGCTCTAGCCGAAATTGAGACATAACTCATCAACCCCCCAGTGGATGACACTGGCAGCGAGGCCCCGAACCTCCGAGGTATGACGACAGAAACATTCGTACCATCCCCAAGAGTACCCAAAACTCTTCTAATCAAGAAAAAAAAGAAACAAGCTCAAGAGCCACCGGCCATGATCACCATGCCAGCCACCAAGAGCAACCCCACCCCCAAACGCTCTCTCGCTGATGGTTAACATCCTAGCCTGGAATATTAGAGGTCTGGCCAATAAATCCACCAAGAGGAGATTAACCTCCCTTATCAAAATCTACCGGATCGATATTTTAGTTATCATCGAGCCTAAAATCCCCCAAAGAAAACTCAAATCCATCCAACTTCAGCTCGATTTCCCGAACGCCGTTGCTGGGTGCCATGACATCTGGATCCTCTTCTTCGATGATTGCCTCTTCGGTACCGTCCTCGACCACGATCAGGCGCTCTCTTGCTGGGTGAAACACCCCTTCCTTCCTTTCCGATCCCTTATCTCCGTTTTTTACGGAAGCTGCGACCATATCGAGCATAGACAGCTCTGGAACATCCTTTTGGATACCTACAGTTCCTTCAACAGCATCCCTTGGCTCCGTATTGGAGACTTTAATATGATCGCGAGCTCCAAGGAGAAAATGAGAGGCCGCCCTCCCCACCAACCGGCCATGAACGACTTCCATTTATTCATGTTTCAGGCCAACTTGCATCCTCTTCCCTACTCCGGCAATACCTTCACCTGGTGCAACATGCAAGAAGGAGCTTAGCGCCAATATTTTCGTCTGGATCACGCCCTTATTGACAACCGATAGTCTGACATGAACCTCATATCCAACCTCTCCCATCTTAACTCCGTCGAATCAGACTACTCTCCTCTCGTTATTAAGGTTAGCAACAATCCCAACCTTATCAAAAAAACCCTTCAGATTCCTGGACTTCTTGAGACACTAGCCCCACTTCCAGAACATCGTCGCTGCCACCTGGAACTCGACAGACAACCCCCTTATTAGAGTGGCAGTAAAACTAAAGGCTACCGGGAACGCCCTTACTTCATGGAGCAAACTTGCTTTTGGCAACATTTTCCAAGAGATCAAAGCTGCTGAGGATGATGTCACTCGTACGGAGATTCGGTTCGCCACGGATTGCTCCGCAGAGGCCTGCGCCTCGCTCAACCTCACCAAAGCTATCCTCAAATCCCGCCTGAAAGTGGAGACTAAATTTTGGATGTAGAAAGCCAGGTTGACCTGGGACATCGAGGGGGACAACAACTCCGTATTCTTCCATGCCTGCATTAGGGGCCTCTGGCACCAAATATCGCTTCACCAAATCTCCGACGAGAACGACACCTTACTCAAAGATCAGTGGAGCATCCAGACTGCCGCCTACTCCAAACTTTCACCAAAGATGTAGTCGCCAAGGACGAGAGCTTCCTGGCTAAGGTCCCTCTCCTTATCAATGAGAAGGACAATGATCAGCTTTTAATCCCTCCATCTGCTGAAGAAGTTAAGTCTGCAGTCTGGGCTCTTGATGGGCACAGCACTCCAGGACCAGACAGTTTCTCTGGATGTTCTTTCGCTTCTGTTGGAACATCATTCAGACCGACGTGATCGAAGCCGCTACAGCTTTCTTTCGAAGCGTTTATTATCCTAAATCCCTGTCCCGAGCCAATCTCATCTTAATTGCCAAAAAAGATAACCCAGAGACCTTCAAAGATTTTTGCCCGATCAGCCTTTGCACCTTCGCTAATAAAATCTTTTCTAAGATCGTCGCCACCAGCATGTCCCTCATCCTCCCCAAGATTATCTTTGAAGAGCAAAGCGGGTTCGTCCCAGGGTGGAACATCACTGACAACATCCTTCTAGCCCAGGAGATGGTTACATGCATGAAATTTTCGACGATGGGGGGGTAACATAGCCATTAAGCTTGATATAGAGAAGGCTTACGATCGACTGGACTGGCAATTCATAATCTGGGTTCTCAGAGCATTCGGGTTCTCAGAATCCTGGATAGACATCATTTACAGATCCATAAGCAACTCTTGCTTCTCCACTGTCATCAACGGGCAAGCGGATAGCTTTTTTAAAGCTAGCTGCGGTGTCCGACAAGGAGACCCTCTATCTTCCACCATTTTCATCATAGCTGCCGAAGCCCTTAGCAGAAACCTCAACAGTATGGTCAATATCCCCAAATTTCTCTACTTTCACACCACTACGGGTTGCCCCATTATCACTCACCTGGCTTACGCTGACGATGTGCTCATCTTCTCCTCTGGGGATATCGGATCCGTTGAGGTGGTCCGCAGCACCCTAGAGAAATACACCAGATGCTCCGGACAATAGATCTACCGCGACAAAAGTGTTATCTATACCCACCACAAAGCCAACAGAAGCCACTAGGCTGTCCTCACCAATCTCACCTCCTTATCTACCGCTTACCCGCCGTTCACCTACCTGGGGTGTCCATTGGTTTACGGCAGATCTAATTCGGGCATCTTCGGTGGCATTGTTAACAAGATTACGAAGAAGATTAGGGGATGGCACAATGCGACCCTATCTTCTGGCGGTAAGATGATCCTCATCAAGCACGTTTTATCCTCTATCCCTATCTATACACTGAAAGTTTGCTCCCCGCCTTTGAAAGTTCTCTCTTCTTTAGAGGCTCTTTTCGCCAGCTTTTTCTAGGGACATAATAACGGTCAGGATAAGCACCACTAGGCCAGCTGGGACTCGATGGCCAAACCAACGGGAGAGGGAGGCCTCGGCTTCATCAAATTAGCGCACATCATGAGCGCCTGCTCTATGAAACTGTTATGGAAGCTTAGATCGCATAACTCTATCTGGTCGCGGTTCATGAAAGCTAGATACTTCCAACATTCCTACCCAACCACGGCCGTCGCTAACAGTCGTTCCTCTGCATCGTGGTGCCGTACTCTCCACGAACGTCAGCTTGCTGAACCCCTGATCCGCTTGCGACTCGGCAACGGAGACTCCTTTCCTTGCTTATAATGGTGGATTAGCGAAGGGATCTACCAACTATCCCTTAATGCCCCCAGATGCACGATTTGGGATCTTTGGGACCCAACATTGGGTTGGCATTGGGAGTAGATCAGAGAGTGCATTGGGCAGGAGACGATGACTAGGCTCGAAGCCGCGAACGTTCGGATCGATGATTCTCCAGACAAATTGATGTGGTCCCCCAACATCGAAGGTTCGTTCACAATGGCCTCAGCCAGACGGGAGGTGGGGAGAGGCGGCATGCCGCTTTCCCTGCTCCTGCCTTTCTGGAAATCCTACATCCCCAACAAATGGTCCTTCCTGATCTGGAGAGCTCAGCGCTGGAAGCTGCCGATCGACGATTCACTTACTACCATCGACTTCAGCCTTGCTTCCAGATGCCACTGTTGTACCTCCCACAATCCGAAAACCGTGGAACACATCCCGCTCTCCGAATATCTTGCTAACCAAGTTTGGCAAGAACTCTCTTAACGATGTAAGAGGAGACATCGACCCGGGGGATTCAAAGATCTCCTGGCTAACTGGGGTGACACCCATAGCCATCAGATCACCGCAGCCGCTGGTATTTAGGTCCTCTAGAAGAATCGGAACAAATTTATGTACGAAGGTCGCCAATATAACCTAGCTCAACTGATCCGTGAAGTCCTTCGTCAAATTCTTAAAACCAGGAACCGCTGCTCCCACTACTCGGAGCTATTTTGGCAGGCTTTTCTTTAGCTGCGCTCTCCGCTCCCTTCGGGGCTGGTTTCATTCAGGTTTTATTTTATGGTTTCTTCGTGCTCGGCACGCTTACTTGTATAGGCTTTGGCATTTTGTGCCTGATACATCAATAAAAGTCCTTTTGTTAAAAAAAAAAAAATATAGACAGATCCGGAGATGCTCCTGAGCTCCAGCTCCCCGCGGGGGCTCTCCCTCGTATAACCTTACCTCTGTCTCGCCTCCCTTCCTGATCTATGTCTTCGCCACCTCAGCCCCCATTGCGGTAGCCCCTTGGCCCCCCGACATCCTCGCTCTCCTCGGGCTACAACCCGATCCAGCTCCGGTTGCCTCCCTTCATCGTCCGTGCTGTCGGCCTCAGGTTTACCTCCTCCTCCCCTGCGTTTTGTCGTCCCAACGATGGATGCTCCAGATCTCCTTGTAGGCTCAGATGGCCCCTGGCCGGCTGATAGCTGGTCTTTTCCCTCTTCATTTGGCCCCTCCCCAGTGATGGGCGGCCTCTCAACTCTGGTCAATCCCCTTGGCCGGAGGCTCTTTTTTGCCCCGCACTCCTCGATATCCGAGCGGGCTGCAGCTTCGGCCTTCTCGAGGACAAGCTGGCAGCCTTCGTTTGAATTTTTAAACTCCTTTTTTTCGTGCCGTCTCACTTCTGTGTCCCTCACGTGAAGAGCACGGATGGAGGGCCCTTAGGCATGGCACCATCCTTTAGCTCTGCTAGTGCGGGCCCCGAGGGACACGTGTCCAGTTTGTTATCTCTTCCAACCAGAGGTGCGCTAGTCTCAGCACCCTCTTTTCCCTCAACTGGCACACGCCTTTTGGCACATACCATGTTTGCTGGTGCCGCCTGTACCTCTCTTGTGCTAGCACAACCTGCTTTTTCCTCTTCGACTGGCGCATACCTCTTGGCGCCGGCCATGGGTGCTGATTGCGCCAGAGCCCCATTCACACCAACACCCTTTACCTCTCTTCAAGGGTCCGTACAGTCTGCCACGCCCGTTACGGTGGGTCCTCCTTTCTCAACAGATCCTTGATCAGCTCTCCCGGCTGTTCCTTTGGCCCCGACTAGCTTCCTGGCTATTGTCGCCCATGTGTCTGTGCCGTTGGCGATCGACACATTGCTACCTGATGACCTCTTGGCATTGGCACCACTTTTGCTGCCCTCGGTCAAGCCTGGCGTGCGCCCTGCGGATCCTCCCCCCGGAGAGACTGGAGTC
The DNA here is from genome assembly GCA_029216955.1 of Iris pallida. NCBI lineage: Eukaryota > Viridiplantae > Streptophyta > Magnoliopsida > Asparagales > Iridaceae > Iris > Iris pallida. The sequence goes on along the minus strand of JANAVB010033014.1, from coordinate 3,006,279 downwards.
CCCTCTTCCCCCGCCTTCGGGGACGTACCCTTCCTCTCTGCGCCCATGTGGGCCACGTACGATCCGTCCCTGGCCGACGCCCTTTGCTCGGCATTCCTCCCCTACTCTGCGACCCCTGGTACTTACCCTTCAGGTTTCCCACCTCGGCTTGCTTGTGCCCCAGAGCCACTACTAAAAACTGCTTAATTGGCAACGTAAATTTAGCGACGTTAGCGAAATATCGCTAAATTGTGGACATTAGCGACGTATAAATGAAACATCGGTAACCGTCGCTACTAGCGATACAAATAGCGACCTGACAACGACGTATATTAGTTATGTGAGCTAGTCGTCGCGAAACGTCGCTAATTGCGACTGATTTAGCGACGTTAATAATAACGTCGCTAAATTCTAACTAAATTAAATTTCCCCTCCGATTCATTTCTCCCGATTCATTTTACTCTCTCACTCTCTTCCTATGGAGCTCTCACTCTCACTCTCTCCAGCTCTCTCGCTCTCGCTCTCACTCTTCCGACGACTTTACTCTCTCCGGCGACTTCACTCTCTCCGATGACTCTCCTCTGGTACGTGACTCCCTCTCTCTCTCTCTATTTGTTATTGGTGGTTGGGGGGGTACTGGCGACTCAGGAGGAGAGTCAGGGGGGGTGCGGGTGGTTGGGGGTGAGGAATGGTTGGGGTGGCTGGGGTGGTGGGGCAGGGTGGGTGAGGGCGGTGGGAGGTGAGGAAGGGGTACTGTAGAAAGGAGAGGGTTAGGGTTCGGGTTAGGGAGGAGGGGCGGGGGTAGGTGAGGGCAGCTGGGAGGTGAGGGCGGGCGAGCTTGGGAGGGGAGGGAGGATGGTGGGGGAGGGGTTGAGGATAGGGTTCGGTTTAGGGTTTAGGGTGGTGTAAGGGTTGGGGGGGCTGGTGGGGGAGGGGTTAGGGATATGGTTCGGGTTAGGGTTAGGGATGGTGCAGGGGGAGGGGTGCGCGGGGGGGGAGGGAGGGGGGGCATGGTCAGGGTCACCGATAGTGTCAAAAAATCTGATAATTTAGTAATAGTTATTTGTTTTCCAACACCAAAAAATGTGATACTCCGATTCAGAACCACGTACTAATAATGCCGATATTTGTAACAGATAGTTTTGTTGGTTGGTTAATTTGTAACACGATAGTGCCAATATTTGTAACACGTAGTTTTCTTGATCCCGATACTCATTGGAATGGTCCCGAGTCACGGCCGTAGTATGTAGTATATTCATTTTAGTTTTGAAGTTTATTCGTTTTAGAATGTATTATGTAGTAGGAATGGTCCCGACTCATATGAATGGTCCCGAGTCACGGCCGTAGTATGTAGTATGTAGTATAGTCGTTTTAGTTTTGAAATTTATTCATATTTGTAGATATCTAGAAATTGCTATATCCATGTATCTGCTAGACCGTTCGTAGATGTACAACCGCATTCGAGATGACAGGTGCGGTGTGTGACATGAATACATCGCCGGAATAGAACAATTCTTCCAATTCGCGAATGTGTTTCCTCAATTCATGGACGGCATGGACATTAAGTGCCCGTGTGCAAAATGTCGGAACATGAAGTTTCAACCAGAATTGGATGTGACATATCACTTATACACAAAGTGTTTCCTTCCGAATTACTACCAATGGACCGCACACGGAGAGCTTGTACCTTTTACATTCCAGGCGGAGCCTTATGTGGAGCCTTATGTGGAGCCTTTTGTGGAGCCTTATATGAATGTTCACAACCGAAATGGTGTCGACAATGAGTACGTGAACATGATCTTCGATGCTGCGGGGCCTAGTTTCGATCCATACAATCGTGACACAGCTGAGGAGGCACCGAATACCGATGCCGCAAAGTTCATAAAGTTGCTGGAGAATGCAAGGACTCCTTTATACCCTGGCTGTGAGGACCATTCACCGTTAGAGGTGATCACTCGGCTCTTGAGCATAAAGTCTGACTTTAATATGTCGCAAGAATGCTACAATAGAGTGCTCGAGTTTATTACCAATATCTTGTCGGAGGGTACCAAGTTACCGAAAGACTTGTACCGCTCTAAGAGGATGGTGAGATCCCTCTGGATGGGATACGACAAGATCGATTGCTGTCAGAACGAATGCATGCTTTACTACAAAGATCACAAGGAAGCAGAACTGTGCAAATTCTGTTGTGTTGATCGCTACAAGCCAACTGCTACAGGCAAGTCTAGAATACCGACTGCTTCAATGCACTACTTGCCGTTGACGTTGCGGGTGCAGAGATTGTTCATGGTGAAAGAGACTGCCAAAAATATGAGTTGGCACAAGCGACAACAGACATGAGTGTTGGATCACCCATCTGATGGAGAAGCGTGGAAGCACTTAGATCGAGCATATCCTAATTTTGCTTCTGATGCGCGTAATATAAGGTTGGGGCTCTGCTCTGATGGTTTTATCCCATTTGGTCTTTCAGGCTCCCAATATTCATGCTGGCCGGTAATCCTCACTCCGTACAACCTACCGCCTTGGATGTGCATGAAGACACATTACATGTTCTTAACTATTATCATCCCCGGTCCGAACAACCCGAAGAGGAACATCGACGTATACTTACAGCCATTGATAGATGAGCTAAAGCAGCTATAGAAAACAGGGGCGTACACGTATGATGCTTCAAAAAAATAGAATTTTCAGATGCGGGCAGCACTAATGTGGACAATCAACGACTTTCTGGCTTATGGAATGTTATCTGGATGGAGCACTCATGGTCGGCTTTCATGTCCGTATTGCATAGACCGTACTAAGGCTTTTTGTTTGAGACACGGAGGAAAGCCATGCTTCTTTGATTGTCACCGACAGTTCTTGCCGAAAGACCATCCGTACCGTAGGAACAGAACTGCAATCCGTGCCGGAGCTATGGAGAAGGGCGATCCACCGCCAATATGGTCCGAAGAGGACACATGAGAGCAAGTAAAAAAAATTCCAAGTGCTATTGAAGATCCTACAACGAGCAGTCGTTGCGAGGGATTTGGCGAAGATCATAACTGGACCAAAAGGAGTATATTCTGGGATCTGCCATATTGGAGCACAAATCTGATTAGACATAACCATGACGTCATGCATATCAAGAAGAACGTGTTTGATAACATAATTAATACCGTAATGGACGTCAAGGGAAAGACAAAAGACAATCAGAAGGCTAGATTGGACTTAGCCGAAATATACAGATGCCCTACATTGCACATGATAGACAACGGAAAGGGAAAGCTTTTGTGGCCTAAGGCAATCTACTCGCTGGACAAGGAAGACAAAGTGAGACTTTGTAGATGGATCCAGGACTTGAAATTTCCGGACGGATACGTCACCAATCTAAGAAGATATGTCGACATAAAGGAGTGTAAACTGACCGGAATGAAGAGCCACGATTGCCACGTATTCATGGAGAGGTTAATTCCTGTTGCATTTCGAGAATTATTACCGTCGGTAGTCTGGGATCCATTAACAAAGCTTAGCATATTCTTCAGAGATCTTTGTTCTTGTAAGTTGCTCGTCGATCGTTTAGAGAAGCAAGAGAAGGACATTGTGGTAACACTTTGCAAACTTAAGAGTGCTTTTCCTCCTACATTCTTCGACTCAATGGAGCATTTGTCGATTCATCTTATCCATGAGGCTCTTGTTGATGGACCTGTCGATTATCGTTGGATGTATCCGTTCGAGCGACAGTTGAACCACCTCAAGAGGAAGGTGAAAAATAAGGCACGGGTGGAGGGTTCTATTTGTGAAGCATATGTCCTTGAGGAGATTTCAAACTTCTGTTCTATGTATTTTCGGTCTCATATTGCTACAAACAGAACAAGGGCTCCCAGAAATGACGATGGCTATGAAGTTGGTATTGAGGCAAAGCTGAAAGTATTTACTTCCTACGGAAAATCATTTGGTAAAATAAAAAAATATCTAAATGACGACGAGGTTAGCGCTGTAATGTTATATGTATTGCTCAACTGCGACGAGGAAGAAGTAGACAAGCTAGTGGGTAAGTAAAATTATTTCACGTGCTTTGTTGCTTCTGAATATAACTAATATACCTATGCTTCGTTGCTTTTCAGCATGTTTAAGGATGAGGTAACGTCCAACAATCCGTACGCAACCGAGGAGGAAGTAAAACAGCAAATGAGACTTCATTTTCTTTTTTGGTTGAGAGCATATGTACGGACATAGTCACAATTTACTTTTTCTGTATATTTATACTTGCACAAAATAATTAAGTTAGCATCGTTTATATGGTATTTAGGTTGATCGTCCGGAGGTAATCCTTGAGAATGAGTATATTAAAACTCTAGCAAAGGGGCCAATTTATCAAGTGAAGACCTGGCCAAGTTACTGCATAAATGGTTTCAGGTTCAAGTCAACAAATGCTCAAATAAGAGACGACTTCTTGGATTTGGATTCACGAAGAATAGTTGTTTATGCATAAAATCTTCAAACTACAAAGCCGTCGACCCAGGCAATGACTTCTTTGGCGTCTTACGGCAGATTGTGGAACTGACATACAATTATGCTATAGAACCTTGTAGGATCATCTTGTTTAGATGTGACTGGTTTGATCCGATACAAGGTCGAGGTTGGAGAGTTGACAAACATGGTCTTGTTGACATAAATTATCGTCGTTGATATCAAACTTATGTGTCGTTTGTTCTAGCAATCCAGGCTCAGCTAGTTTACTTTACCATCTATCCAAAACGAGGAGCCGGGAGATCAGATTGGTGGGCAGTCCATAAGACTAAAGCTCGATATACCTTCGATGTCGACGAGATAGCTTATCAGGAAGACGAACTACCTCTTATTACAAATATTGTCGATGTGGACTCAATGAAAGTTCCTCATGACATGTATCTGTAGGAATGAAATCGTAAAGCAGAATACTCTAGAGGGGGGTGAATAGAGTAGGCAGCGGAATATTGCTAATTAAAAACTTGTTAGCAGTTAGATCACAGATATAATAATAATCACAAGAAGTAAATGACAGAATTTAAAAATAATCAGAAGGCAAACGCAAACACCGAGATTTATACTAGTTTTCCTCTGGTGAGGACTAGTCCAGTCGGAAGAACTCTAGCTTCCAGTTGAATCCACTATTAGAAAATCCCACAAGTTTTTATACGAAGTCCTTGCAACTTCTACAGACGCGAGCTTTGATACGAAGAACTCGTCCAGCTTCAATTATGAAGAGTTGAATATTCTATCAAGCCTCTGATTACAATCACTCTGAAACTTCTAGACTGTACCGCACTGGCAAATCGACTAGAGTATTGTAACTGGCTTGGGATTTAAAAATGAAAGCTTTTTAAGAACTCTTTGGAAGACTGTAAGCTTTAAGAAGAGAAGATTGAAAGTGAATTGGTGTGTTGAAATGATCGAAATGCTTCTCTATTTATAGCTTTTCCAAAGACAGAACACTGAAAGAATTCGGGCAGAATTCGGATAGAACTCTTTGTAACAACCCGTAACTGAAGGATGACCAAGTTCAAAAATCCAACGTTCACTAACGTTCCAATTGGCCGAACTCTGGCCGAACTCGGGCCGAGTTCTCCTGAGGTTCTGCCAGTTCATTTTTGGAGAAAATAAATTTTGGCTTTTTGAACAATCCTTCAAAGGCTTTTTGTAAAAAGAATATTTTTCAAAAACATGGATCATTTGTAAAAGAATATGATGGTTTTGAAAAACGTTTTCGGATAGCCTATTTGCCAGTACGACTCGGTGTACAATGTATTCCTAGACTCAATAAAAAGAAAAATTACATTGCTTAGCAGAAAGTACATTCTGAATGGCAAACGGCTTCAGCCTTGAACATTGTTGATAACCATTGTTGAGCAGTGTCCAAAACGTCGTAGATAAACATCTGAGTAGACTTGCATTTATATCGAGACAGAGTTTGATCAATTATTAAAATCAGGTTTGACCATGACCAATGGGCCAACAATCTCCCCCATTTTGATAATTGACAAACCTTGCCGACATAACATCTAAGCTTGGAATCAAATCAAAATATTAAAGAAAAATTGTTCATATCCTGTATTTCATAAACATGTTAGATCCCTATTTCTCCCCCGTTGTCACTTAGCAAAATAATTGCAAAAGAAAAAGCTCCCCCGCAATCAATGCATAAGTAACAAACAGTGAAGAAACACATGAAAAATAAATAATCATGACAGATGGTAGAAACAGTAAGAGAAATTGAATAACAACACAGGCAAGTATTTGTCTCAGGCAATTTGTAAATAATAAAGCAATAAAAGATAGATAGTGCTACGAGAAACTGAAACAAATAGAGTGCTGAATAATAGACTAAGATGCCAAAACTGAGGCATAAACAAAAACAACCATGTCCATAAATAAGAAAAAATTTTTACTGATAATAACTATAAAAAATACTGATAAAATCTTGGAATGTCGGAGCATTTCCAAGTAAACATAAGACAAAAAGTAACAGTCTCAATAATCTAACTTCTCAAAACTCATCATCATCAGCTGCAGCTCCAGCATGTCCAGATGGACCAGCTCTTGAAGTACCAGCGCCAAAAGTATGAGGAGTGGCGCCAGCGGTACGATACCAATCATATGTGTTCCCTGGTTGGAACAGAGAGTGTACCGCCTCATCGTCAATGCGGTAGCTAGAAACAGAAGGGTCTCGAGGCAGAGAGCTGGCAGAATGTCCCGTCTGCGCAAACCTAAGATCAGCGAAGGTGTTGGCAAACGCCTGGAACCGAGTCACATCACGGAACTCGTGTTCCCTAGAGGTCTCAACATAGAAAGACTACAGATCTGATAAGTGCTGATGGATGCCCTCAAATGTCATAGGGTAAGAATAAGGAGGAACAGGCACTGCGGGATTAGTGGGAGTAGGTACGGGAGGAGTAGGTGCAGTGGGTGGAGGAACAGATGCAATGCTGCGACGAGAGAGTTTGAGAAACTTGGGCTCGAGGTCGACAGTACAAGTAGATAAATCAATATCAAATCTCTGAAAAATGCAAGGAATAAGCATCGCATAAGATTGGTTGTGGTCTCTCCCGCGACATCTACCCATCATCTGAATGATAGTCTTAGGGACAGAAAAAGGAATCCCCTTAAGAATATGATAGAGAGCAGAAAGCTCAAGTGCAGTGACATCATCTTTAGAAGTGGATTTTGGAAGTAAAGTGGAATAGATGATGCGATGTAATTCGTAGTTAAACAAGTTCAAGTTATTAGCCTTGAACTTTCTAGGAAGAACGCGTGCGGGCGCACAAAGTTCATTCTTGAAACTAACGAGTATCGTGCCATCGGAGAAAACAAAATCATTGATGTCATCTAGCGGGGCACCTTCGTTTGGAATACTAAGGATTTTTGCTAACGTGTCATCAGTGAATTCGATATCAATTCCTCCGACACGTGTCCTCGCTATAAAAGTGTCTAACACAAAATTACAGTAGAATAATCTAATGGCATTAGTGGCAATGAAGAATTATAAGGTAAAAAAATGTTGTAACCCTAATGCCTCAAAATAAGGACGGTGATCCAGAAAGACTGTCCACTTAATCGGTGATCCAGTACAAATAGTACGCATATTAAAATCAGTGTACCATAATAACGCTTGATCGGAAGTTTTAAAATAAAACTCATCCGACGCACCATCGTCCGATTGGACCGGAGAAAAGAGGCAATCCGTATGCGGATCTGAAGACGATGCCTCTTCACTGGCATTGGTCTTCTTCCTCTTGAAGGGATTGAACTTAGGCATTCTTTCCCAAAATTTCTACAAATCCTAAGTATTGAAAAGTGGTGGAAAGAAGGAATTATACCTTCCAAGAGTCGGATATGTTGTAGAGGATGACGATCTCCGCACGAATCCAAAGTTTTGATGAAAAACTCCACAAGGATTGGAAGAACAATGAGGGAGTAGAACTAGGGTTTCGGAGGGGCGGAGCTGCTGTTATGAGGATGTGGGAAAGTATGAAGAAGAAGGAGGCCTCGGGTTGCTGCTGTTATATATAAACACCCAGCCGAACTCGGACCAAATTCAGACCAAACTCGGGCCGAATTTGCCTAGGGTTGCCTGGCTATATATATATAAAAAAAATCAAATGAGACCACATTATTTTTTATTAATTCGTTTCAAATGCTTAATTCAAAGTTTAGTAATTTTAAATCTCAAAATAATATAATTAATATTATTTTAAAAATTAATATTCTTTACTCAGCATCTGTCTCAGATTAGCTGTAGGAGTACTGTCCCAGCTAACGGAGGTTCACCGGAGAACTCTTAAATACTGCTTCACTTCGACCGTAGTCGTGGTTACAGACAGACTCTTTTTAGGCTTGTCTCAAAAACAGTTTATGAGTATCGAATAAATAATTAATAAAACAAAAATTAATTAATATTATTGATATCTAAAATTCCTAATTCTCGACGTAAATAGTTGAAACGATCTTCCGCTAAAGGTTTTGTGAATATGTCAGCTAATTGATTCTATGTATCTATGTATACAAGGTCTATATCTCCATTTTGTTGATGATCTCTAAGAAAATGATGTCGAATCTCGATATGTTTAGTACGAGAATGACATACTGGATTCTTAGTCAAATTAATAGAACTAGTATTATCACAGAAAATGGGTATATATGTAAAATGTAATCCATAGTCTTCTAAGGTTTGTTTCATCCACAAAATTTGTGCACAACAACGTCCTGCGGCGATATACTCAGCTCTGTTGTTGATAATGCAACAGAATTTTGCTTTTTACTAAACCAAGAGACTGGAGCTTTTCCTAGGAAATAACATGTACCGCTGGTGCTTTTTCTATCTACTTTGCATCCGGCAAAATCAACATCAGAATAACCGGTTAGGTCAAACGACGTGGTTTTGGGATACCATAAGCCGATAGAAGAAGTGCTTTTAAGGTATCGAAAGATATGCTTAACTGCGCACATATGTGATTCCTTAGGATTGGCTTGAAAATGAGCACATAAGCAAACACTAAACATAATGTCTGGTTGACTGGCAGTTAAATAGAGTAAGCTACCGATTATACCTCGATACTTACGTATGTCGACAGGTTTGCCTTGTTCATCAATATCAAGCTTGGTTGAGGTCGCCATTGGAGTGCTAAGTGGTTTTGCTGCTTCCATGTCGAACTTCTTTAGTAGATCTTTTGTGTACTTAGCTTGATTTATGAACGTCCCATTGTTAGTTTGTTTGATTTGCAGTCTGAGAAAGAACTTTAGCTCTCCCATCATGCTCATCTTAAACTCATTCTGCATACACTTTGAGAATTCTTGACAAAGAGATTCATCAGTAGATCCAAAGATAATATCATCTACATAGACTTGAATCAAAAGAATATTATTATTCAAAGACTTTATAAACAAAGTAGTGTCAATCTTTCCCTTTGAAAAACCATTATCAAGTAGAAAAGAGCTTAGACGATCGTACCAAGCACGAGGGGCTTGTTTTAAACCGTATAAAGCTTTCTTCAACTTGAAAACATATTCAGAAAATTTGAAATCAATAAAACCGGGTGGTTGAGCTACATAAACCTCTTCTTTTATAAAACCATTTAAAAATGCACTTTTGACATCTATTTGAAATAATTTAAAATTATGAAAATATGCAAATGCACATAACATGCGAATGGATTCTAATCTCGCAACTGTGGCATAAGTCTCATCGTAGTCGATACCTTCTTCTTGATTGTATCCTTGAGCTACGAGTCGAGCCTTATTACGAGTCACTAAACCATTCTCATTCAGTTTATTTCGGAATACCCATTGGGTGCCAATGACCGAATGATCAATAGGCTTGGGAACAAGTTCCCAAACTTGATTCTGTTCAAATTGGATTAATTTCTCTTGCATAGCATATATCCAAAAATTATTACTACATGCTTCATCAATACTTTTGGGTTCAAACTGTGAGACAAAAGCAACACAAGAAGCTATATCTTTATTAGAGGAGCGAGTACTTACACCCTTGGTAATCTCACCAATTACCAAGTCCTTTGGATGATCAGCCGTGAACTTCAATCTTTTTGGCAGACTCCGAAGGTAGCTGGTTACTGGATCATCTCTAGGAGGATCAGCTGGTGCTTTGCTGGGTACATTGAGATCTTCGTCATTTTCATCGACTGTCGTTTGATTTAGTTCATCAAAGGTAACATTGATCGTCTCTTCGATGATTATGGTTCTTTTGTTGAAGACTCTGTATCCTTTACTTTTGCCCGCATAACCTAAAAATATACCTTCATCGGCCTTTTCGTCAAACTTTCCCAAATTATCTTTTGTATTAAGAATAAAGCATTTACAACCAAATATTCTAAAATATGAAACTGATGGAATTCTATCAAACCATAGCTCAAATGGAGTCTTCTTCGATTTGGGTCGAATTAGAACTCTATTGAGAACAAAACAAGCTGTATTGACAGCTTCAGCCCAGAAATACTTAGGTAGACTAAACTGGTTTAACATTACTCTGGCCATTTCGGATAGAGTTCTGTTCTTACGTTCCATAACTCCATTTTGTTGTGGAGTCCTAGGGCATGAGAATTCGTGTACAAAACTGTGTGTGTGTCACAAAATTGCTCAAACTCTGTATTCTCGAATTCTCCTCCATGATCGTTTCTAATACGAATGATCATGTAACCTTTTTCATTCTGTACTTTCTTACAAAAGGTGACAAATTCTGATAATGCATCATTTTTGCGTGTCAGAAAATATACCCATGTGTATCTAGAATAATCATCTACAATTACAAAAGCATATAGCTTACCTCCGAGGCTAGCAACTCTGCTAGGACCAAATAAGTCCATATGTAGCAATTGTAGAGGTCTAGTAGTACATACAACGTTTACTGACTTGAAAGTGGATCGAGTATCTTTGTTCTTTTCACATTTACTGCATACCGAATCCTTCTTGAATGTAATGTCCGGTAAACCGCGTACTAGCTTCTTTGTGGATAATCTGGAAATAGAATCCATATTTGTATGACCGAGTCTCACATGCTACAGATGACTCTCATCGCTTTTAGCTATTAAACATCTACCTGAAATGTTAGTATCTTCCAACAAATAGAAAACATATATATTGTCTTCTCTAATACTTTCAAATATAGTATTACCAGTTGAACTATCAATAATAGTACATTTGTCTTTTACGAAGTTAATACCATAGCCGTGATCAGCTAAATGGCTTATGCTGAGCAGATTATGTTTTAACTCAGTAACAAGACAAACATCTTTAATCACTGGATAGGGAGCTTTACCAATTTCACCAATACCGATTATATACCTTTTTAAATTATTGCCGAAGGAGACGTATCCATCTTTATTCCTCTTCGACGGTGTTGCGAATAATGAAGCGTCGCCAGTCATGTGCCGTGAGCAACCGCTGTCGAGGATCCATTTGCTCCTAGCATGTGAAGGGTGTCCCACCTACAAAACAATTTGTAGATGAAACTATTGGTACCCATTTCTTGTAGGGTCCTGACTGGTTAGTTTTCGGTATCCATGCATAAATATTTAGATCTACTAGCTTTCTGATTCTACATGTAGACGATATATGACCAATGAGGCCACAATAATGACATATAGCATGTTGAGTGTTGAAAGCTGAGTGATGTGCATGGTTGGTAGGTTTAGGTTTTCTAGTATAGAAGAAAGCATACCTATTATCCTGGTTGGGCATAACCTTTTTAGGCAAAGGTTTGATAGGGTTAGGTCTGATAGTGTTAGGTTTGGGAATGTTCCGATTTTTTGGTAAGTGACATGTGTTAGGGTAGGAAGCAGCAGTCTCAGGCTGTTTTCCTAACCTAATTTCCAATCTTTTGGAAGTGTCATATAACTTAGTATAGTCATAAGTGAGTGCTTCCATTCTGACTGGTGCACTTTGAAGACTTTTCTTCTCTTTAGAAAGTTCTTCTTTTAGTTGGTCAATAACCTTGTCTTTTTCTTCGAATGACTTGGTAGTCTCGTGTAATAAGAGCTTAATGGAAGAAAGCTCACCAGACTCACTAACATTATCTTTAACCTCAGCTAGTAGGTCGGTAAGACTTCCAATTTCACTTTTGTACTCTTTGAGTACCTTCTTAGAGGTCTGATATTTTCTATGCAGTTTCCTGTAATCATTTAACAGTTCACTGAAGGCTTCTCCTAATTGCTCAAAGGTGAAGTCATCATATGTATCAACTATAGGTTCAGAGAGTACCTGATCAGATGCCATAAAGCATACATTTGTAACGTCTTCTGATTGTTCATCTTCTGAGTCGCTGGCTTCACTTTCATGCCATATGCTGGTGTTGGCATACTTCTGAGATGTTGATCTTTTCAGGTTCCCTTTCTCGTATCTGTTGCTCTTCTTGTTTGTTGATGTATTTGTAGGACAGTCCTTCTTTATGTGTCCTTTCTTCTTGCAGCCGTAGCAGACAGTGTCATCTTGATACCAGCTGTTGCCGCTATTGTTCTCTTTTGTCTTCTTCTCATATCTTGAAAATCTTTTGAATTTTCTTGTAAGGAGTGCTTGATCTTCAGCATCAGATTCACTGTTGTCTGAATCATCTTCAGCAGATCTTCTGTGCTGAGCCTTGAAAGCGATCGTCTTCTACTTTGGTGTAGGCTCTTCAAAGTCTTGTAACTCTAGTTCATGAGTGAGTAGCTTACCCATGAGTACTTCAAGTGTCATAGTTGTGAGGTCGTTTCCTTCAATAATTGCAGTAGCCTTCGGAATTCAGTTCCTTGTAAGTGCTCGCAGGAGTTTGCGAATCTTTTCATGGTTACTGTAATCTTTGCCTAGGAAGGACAAAGGATTTACAATATCCAAGAATCTTTCGAACATCTGAGTAACTGTTTCGTTGGGCTTCATCTTGAACGCCTCATACTCTTGAGTAAGTCTGCTGACCTTTGATTCTTTGACTTGAGTTGTGCCCTCATGTGTGACTTCAAGAAGTTTCCATACTTCATTTGCAGTTGTCCATATAGATACCCTATTAAATTCAGTTCTGTCTATAGCACAAAATAAAGCGTTAATAGCACGTACGTCAAGACTGGCCTTTTTCTTTTCTTCCTCTGTATATTTGTCATGGGGTTTTTCAGTTAAAACTCCATCAACATTTATACGAGGTGGCTTTTTATAGCCATCAATAACCACATACCATAAATCAAAATCAAGAGATTTCAAAAAGAAACTCATACGTGTTTTCCAATAGGTATAGTTTGTGCCGTCAAATAGTGGAGGTCTGTTTGTGGCTTGGCCTTCACTTGTGAATTTCATAGTTGCCATGTGTAAAGCTGTGATCTATATAAAATTGAATATAACTGTTGTTTTACCTTGCTTTACCTGTATAACCCGCTCTGATACCAATTGTAGGAACGAAATCGTAAAGCAGAATACTCTAGAGGGAAGGGAGGTGAATAGAGTAGGCAGCGGAATATTTCTAATTAAAAACTTATTAGCAGTTAGATCACAGATATAATAATAATCATAAGAAGTAAATGACAGAATTTAAAAGTGATCAGAAGGCAAACGCAAACACCAAGATTTATACTAGTTTTCCTCTGGTGAGGACTAGTCTAGTCGGAAGAACTCTATCTTCCAGTTGAATCCACTATTGGAAAATCTCTCAAGTTTTCATACGAAGTCCTTGCAACTTCTACAGAAGCGAGCTTTGATACGAATAACTCGTCCAACTTCAATTGTGAAGAGTTGAATCTTCTATCAAGCCTCTGATTACAATCACTCTGAAACTTCTACCGCACTGGCAAATCGACTAGAGGATTGTAACTGGCTTGGGATTTAAAAATAAAAGCTTTTTAAGAACTCTTTGGAAGACTGTAAGCTTTAAGAAGAGAAGATTGAAAGTGAATTGGTGTGTTGAAATGATCGAAATGCTTCTCTATTTATAGCTTTTCCAAAGGCAGAACTCTGACAGAATTCAGGCAGAATTCAGACAGAACTCTTTGTAACAACCCGTAACTGAAGGATGACCAAGTTCAAAAATCCAACATTCACTAACGTTCCAAATGGCCGAACTCTGGTCGAACTCTGGCAGAACTCGGGCCGAGTTCTCCTGAGGTTCTGCCAGTTCATTTTTGGAGAAAATAAATTTTGGCTTTTTGAACAATCCTTCAAAGGCTTTTTGTAGAAAGAATATTTTTCAAAAACATGGATCATTTGTAAAAGAATATGATAGTTTTGAAAAATGTTTTCGGATAGCCTATTTGTCAGTACGACTCGGTGTACAATGTATTCCTAGACTCAATAAAAAGAAAAATTATAGTGCTTAGCAGGAAGTACATTCTGAATGGCAAACGGCTTCAGTCTTGAACATTGTTGATGACCATTATTGAGCAGTGTCCAAAATGTCGTAGGTAAAATCTGAGTAGACTTGCATTTATATCGAGACAGAGTTTGATCAATTATTAAAATCAGGTTTGAGCATGACCAATGGTCCAACAGTTTCATCAATTGGAAGAGGTAGAAGTATCAGAAGAGGAAGAGGAAGTTGATAGAAGTGAAGAGGAAGAGGAAGAGGAAGATGAAGAGGAAGAGGAAGAGAAAGAGGAATCGAAACAAGATAAATTTTCAAAAGAGGATTGAATATGTTTAATTTTCAGATGTAGTATGGTTTACTTTTGTTTTTTCAGATGTAGTATGGTTTACTTTTGTTTTAGCGACATTAATAAGCGACGTTTTCAGATGTAGTATGGTTTACTTTTGTTTTTTCAGATATAGTATGGTTTAGTTAGCGACATTTTCAGATGTAGTATGGTATACTTTTATTTTTTAAGATGTAGTATGGCATACTTCTGTATTTTTTCAGATATAGCTCGACGTGGATCATTTGGTTCCGGTGCTGGTGGAAGTCGATGATCCCGACAGTCTCCATCTACCACTCCTGCCGACTCCTCATCCCTCCGCACTCCAGTATACACTAGCGGTCTAGTCGCCGACAATGTCTCCATACCCGGCTCTAGCGGTTCGAGGCTAGGGCCTTTTCCTTCTACGCAGCTAGTACCGTCGAGTATTCCAGAGGTCGACCCCACCACCGAGGAGCAAGTCGAGGCCCACGTCGAGGTCGAGGGCGATGGCGAGGCCCACGCCGAGGGCAAGGGCGAGGCCGAGGGGCAGGCTGCGGACAGGGGCAGGGGGCGGGACAGGGGCATAGTGCAGCTCCCATTTTAGACAGATCCTCCGTATCGCCCGGAGGGGGATCTGAGGTTGGAGATTTGGGCCTGTACTCGGACCAGGCGGTAAGTAAAATTATTGCATTTAATTTGTTTAAATTTATTATAAATTTTTTAAATAAATTTTAATTTCCATTTGACAGGTATCATCCCTCCTTCGTACACCGGTCGTTGGGTACATTCCTGCGACAGAACTATGGGGGGCCCTGGATCAACTGGAGGGATGTCCCGGCCGATAAGAAGGCCTTCTGGTTTGAGCACTTTTCGGTATGTAAAAGTTTATTTCCTTTTAACATTTAGTATGTTATATTATAACTTACGCACTTCTATGATTTTTTCAGCGGACTTACTTCTTTCCTTCCCACCGCGCCGTTGCTATCGAGGCTATATTTTCCAGCGTTGCCAGCAAGCTCATTAGGGACGCGATCCTCGACCAAAAGGATCGCGATCGCCGAGGAGAGCCTATTCAGGGTTGGATCTCTGCCGCCGACTGGGCGGTAATGAAGAAGAGATTCGAGGAGGAAGCCTACAAGAAGAATTCCGCGAAGTCTAAAAGAGAACGACAGGCGGGGTCGCAGTGGTGTGGTGGATCACGGTCCATCATGGATTTCTTCACCCATATGGTACGTATCTCGTCGTATACCCATAATTAATACTTTATAGTAATATATTTCTTTCAACTTAACTGACAAATGATATAATAATTTCGTAACAGGTTGAATCGGAAGAAGACTCGAATATGGTGACCTTGTTCCTCGCCACGCACACGAAGGGGGAGTGGTTCGTAGACGACAAGGCCCGGGACACCTATGTAAGTTTTACTTAATGCTAGTTCATTAATATTAATTTTTAGTTACGTAGAAAATTTATATAGATGTTATTTCTAGGCCGAGTTTTAGAAGTTTTACTTAATGCTAGTTCATTAATATTAATTTTTAGCGACCATGTGAGAATTCATATAGATGTTATTTCTAGGCCAAGTTTTTGAGGGTTAGGGAGGCCGGGCCGACACAGTCAGAGGGAGCTGGTGCTAGCACTTCCCAGCAGTCCCCGGCCGCCGCAGCTCAGTCAGATGACGAGCTGTAGATGAGGGTCGTTGGTGGCATGTATAGGGGTACGTACTATGGTACGGGCTCCTATGGTGCCTTCATTGCGTCACAGGCCTCTGTGACCGCCACTAGTGTGCCCGGCCTCGCACAGACTGAGGAGTCGCTCCGCCACCAGCAGAGTGTCGATGTGCAGATTGCAGCTTTACATGACGAGATGCTGCAGAGGATGGAGGCGCCGCATACATATGATTCTGTGCTTATCTCATGCTTTGAGAGGCCGGAGGAGACTACGGAGGCGCTGCGACAGATGACCCACACTACGCAGCGGTTGGTCGAGCAGATGCAGCAGTTCCACGAGACGGCTATGGAGCGACCTTTTGCTGGTACGCCGAAAGCATCGTCTACATCCGTCGGTGCACGGGAGGACATGCTCGTCCACCTGTTTTCACCGGAGGAGTATCAGACGATCCTGACATTGCGACGACAGTCATCTGGTAGCGCTCCTCCTCCAGCTCCAGCTCCAGCACCAGCACCGGGTCCAGCTCCAGTTCCAGGCGATCAGTAGTTTCGTTTTTGCATTTTTGGACTGTACTATATTTTTGACTTTGTACGTTTTTGGGGATATTTAGTTTTTTCGTTGAGGATATTGAGTTTGTACGTATTTGCGGATATTGATTTGGTTTGTTGAGGATATTATATATTGACATTGTTCGTTGCGGATAGTATTTTTTCTTTATATTTTTTGTATATTCTTGAATATATTGTGCGTGCCGGTGTTGAGTGTTCCACTGAGGGGGTCGGCGAACCCAGGGATTGGATTCTCTATTTTGTATTTTGTATTCTGTATTTTGGCTCATGCTCCAGCTCCATTTTCATTCTGGAACCTGTTTTTTATATTTTTTTAACTTAGCGACGTTTTTAGCGACGTTAGTATTCGTCGCTAAATAATAGCGATGTTAATAAATGTTGCTAAAAGCGTCGCTAAATGCTGACATGGCAACATGTGGCACTAAATTCGATGTCAGGACGTCATCGCCAAAACGTCGCAACAGTGTCGCTAAACGGCGACCACACAATAACGTCGCCTTTTAAGTCGCTAATTAGCATCAACGTTAAAACGTCGCAAATAACGTTGCTAATTAGCGACGTTAATAACGTCACCCTAGCGACGTTTTGCGACGTTTTCTCGTTAGCGACACGTTTTTTTCCATCGTTTCCAAAATGTCGCCCAAAACGTCGCTAAATTCACTTAGCGACGTTTTCACCGAGGTTAGCGACGTTTTGAAACGTCGTTAATCTGACAAATTTTTGTAGTGAACCTTCCCTGTCTAGTGCTGGCACGTACGTCTCTAGTCAGCTCGTGCCATCTGTGGGCATGCACCCTCCCCCTCCTCCAACTCACTATCTTGGCGCCGAAACTCCTTCGCCTTCTGGCGCGAAGTTCAGAGGCCCTACCCGTGATCTTGTGCGTGTGCCAGCTCCTTCTCTCTCCTCTAATTTAGCGTTCCCTGCGCTAGTCAGTGGCAGAGCGTTTGTCTCGACCGGGACCCCCTGTTCCGTCGTCGTCCCCTGCATCTTTGTCTTATGCAGACAAGCTAAGACCTGACCTCACTTCCAAGCACTTCATGTTGGTCCCCAAAATTGAGTTGCCCGACATCGAGCTTCCCTCCTAGTCTGACACCCAGGATATCACGGTCCCCTTCTCCCTTAAAGACATCTCCTCTCTATCAGCTACTTTCTCGCACACCTTTGTGCTAAAATTCTCTACAGGATGCCCGAAACTTACTCGAGTTCAGGAGGCTATCGCCAGCTAGGGCATCTACACGAGGTACAGAGTGGCGTCCATGGACCCCAAGGATATGTTCCTTCATCTTTCCTCAGAATTCGACTACAGATTGGTTTGGATCAAAGGGACAAGCAGTATTGATAATCACTTCATAAAAATCTTTAAATAGTCCCCTAATTTCAGCACCTCAGATGAATCTGCTATTGTCTCTGCGTGGGTCACCCTCCCAAACCTCCCCCTCATCTGCTATGCCTCAACTGCCCTAAAGAGAATAGCTAATTCCTTTGGAATGTTTGTGGCCGTGGCGGAGGAAACTAGAACCCTCTCAAAAGGAAATTATGCTAAAATCTGTATTGAGTTGGACCTTTCTAAGGACCTCCCCAACCACATCCAAATCTCCCTCAGAAACTCGAACCACACCCAACAAATAATCTATGACAACAACATCATCTTCTGCAAACATTACCACATTCGGGGTCACTCCACCGAATTCTGTTTTCGGGCTCATCCGGAGCTAAAAAAGAAGAACTCCCGGAAAACGACACCCTCCAAACCATCCAAAACTAAGCACCATCTCTCAATCCTCCCTCTTCCTAACTCCCATGTACAGTTGATACAGTTGACGAAACCTTCCCAAATCAAGCACAAACCTCTCAAAAGAGAACCATTATCCTCTACAAACCTCAAGATATCAACCTTTCTAACAAATTCGACATCTTTTCCTCAAAACCCCCAGCCACCCCTCCGGAATCTTCTCTCACTAAAGAAGGGGACCAGAGTGCAGATGTAAATACAGATCATGACGGAAGACTCAGCAAGGAAACCATTCCTAACACTCTTCTTTAGGGGGACGACCCTGGCCCTTCGAATCAGGAATCAATCCAATCACTTCTCAACATAGCCTCTCTCCAACTAGACATGCTGGCCAACATAGGGCAAGCCCCGGTTACTAGGTTAAAACAAGCTGCTGACGTCGATTTCACCTGTCCGAACAACTACTTTGGGGCATTGGCTGAAATTAACGGCGAAGATTACCTGCAGCCCAATGAGGATGTCGTCAACCCCATCAACAACAACAACCTACTCAGAAAGCCCGCTCCATCCTTAGAAAAATCTAACAATATCAGCTCCAAGGAAGTACCGGCCAGGATCACCCGATCAGCCACGAAACTCACCAAACCCTCACCCAACCAACCTTAATGCTTAACATCCTTTTATGGAATGTTAGGGGTCTCGCGAACAAACCAACATTGAGAAGACTTAACAGCCTCAAGAAGATTCACAGAATCAATATTCTTATCATGATCGAACCTAAAATTCTCCAAAAAAAATCAAGTCCATCCAATTGCAACTTGGTTTTCCCTTAGCTATCACTGGCACTCATGATATTTGGATTTTCAATTCATTCGATGTGAAGATCGACATCATCTATGATTCACGTCAGGCTCCCTCATGCTGGGAGGAGCATCTGATGCTCATGCATTGGTCCTTTCTATCTACCATTCACGGGAGCTGTGACATCGTCGAATGGAAACAACTTTGGAAGACTCTGAGTGACACTCATCACAACTTCAGCAACCTACCTTGGCTTTGTGTCGGTGACTTCAACACTTTTGTTAACTGGAAGTAGAAGCTGGGTGGGCGGCCTCCCCCTCTAGCTATGCAAGACTTTAACAACTTCATTTTCAACTCCCACCTTTCTTCCCTCTAGTTCTCCGGGAGCACTTTTACGTGGTGCAACATGCAGGAAGGGTACCAAAAACAATTTTCTCGTCTCAATTGTGCCCTTGTCAACCCTCAGTGGCTGGACATAAGAATCATCTCTAACCTAGCACACCTGAACGCGACCGAGTCAGACCACTCTCCTCTTTTTATTCAGATCAGTAATAACTCTAACCAGATCAAAAAAAGCTTCCGCTTCCTTAACCTTTGGTACCACCACCCCCTGTTCAGTAATATACTGGCAGCTGCATGGAGTAGCATGGATGCTCTAGACCCCCTCGTTCGTGTAGCAGTTAAACTCAAAGCTACCAGAAAAGTGCTCTCAGGGCCTTCAACAAGAAGTTAAACTGAGAATATTCCATGTAGGCAATCTCGTCTTGGCAGTTCGAAGGCCGATGGTTATGACTCATAAAACCACCGACAAATTCTAGCCAAAGTGGGAAGGCCCATTTGTCATCGAGGCTGTATTCTCCAATGGTACTTATCGCCTCGCAAAATAAAATAGAGACTTGATCATGTTATCGGTCAACGGCAAGTTCCTGAAGAAGTATTATGTCTAAATGACGTCCTCCAAATCAACCGGATTATTGAGTTATATACCCCCAGGTATCGCTAAACTTACACTCTCGTCATCCCAAACGAATCTATATCGCATTTTCTCGGTAGTAAGTCATGTATGATCATACCTCTGAACTTCCTTCCTAAAAGAGCATCTTCATCATGGTCTATTACCCGCACTTCTAGTGCATAAAAAGGGTAACAGATCCATAAATTTCTCGAAACAGCCACGTCGATGTCACCTCTGAGTTGTTTCACTTCCATCAAAAACAAACCACCCCTCATATAGAACTTCCACGTCCATATTACCTCTGAGTTGTTCTATGTACCTTTCATGGTGTCCACTCCTGCCACATCCTCATTACCTCTGAGTAGGAAGACTCCATTGAAGAAACCCTCATATTTACCACGTCCTTATTACCTCTGAGTAAGTATGTTGGTTTTCTCTCGACTTATTATCCGTACTCAAAACCAGGGTACGCCAAGGATAATAGGCCCACAAATGTCCACAGTTGACCATAAATGTCCACAATTGACCACAAATGCTGTACTAAGTTTTCTAGTACACGCGCCTCTTTTCTCACAATCTCATGCCTCTGGAACCCAGCTGTTCCCTGTCGTAGAGTTGTTCTAAGTATCCCTATCAAACTTATTACCCGTACCTAAAACCAAAGTATGCCAAGGGTAATAGGTCCACAAACCTAGTGGGGCAAACATCATAGTACCAAAAATAGGATACAAGCATAATAGATGATGGATGGTGTAAACATATTCATTTATTGAAAAACAGAAGTACTACATGTTCGGGGACCGCATTCCTATTAAAATAAAGGAAAAAAGAAAGGAAAAAGGGCCGACTACGGTTCGGCGACACATAATTCTCTGAGACGGTCCCTCAGCAGGGCCGTCGACCGCTCAAATTGCCGCTTTGCCCGGTGCTCGGCCTCCTGAGTCAATCGCTCTGCATCCTCCAGATTCGCGTAGGCTTGCAGCCATCTTCAAGCCTCTTCAGAGCACGCTCCAAGCCAGCAGAAGTTCGGGTGACTTTGTCGGCCTCCTGAACAATTAGCTCCTTATCCGTGCGGGAGGCCTCGAGCTCGGATTCCAAGAAAGCCAATTTCTTCTGGAGCTTGAGGATCTGCTCTCTCGTATCAATTATCCTACGGGAGACGGCCGCTTCCTGAGCAATGCAATCCTCTCCCCTGCGGCTCAACTGATCATACTACAGAGAGAGGGTCCTTTATTATAATCGGCTTGGATGCATCTCGTGCGGCCCTTACCTTCTCCATAACTGTTATGAGGAAGGCACGCTCCTGGTCCA
Organism: Iris pallida; assembly: GCA_029216955.1. Classification (NCBI taxonomy): domain Eukaryota; kingdom Viridiplantae; phylum Streptophyta; class Magnoliopsida; order Asparagales; family Iridaceae; genus Iris; species Iris pallida. The sequence continues at coordinate 2,984,658 of JANAVB010033014.1, read as the reverse complement.
CCGCTGAAGACAGGTCGACTTGCCGCAGTACTTGAAACTGGGCCACAAGCTGATCCGCCTCTAGCAATTTGGGCTCCAGAAGCTCAACTATTCTTGCCCCAACGGAGAGGGTTCTAAGGAGTTCAATTTGGCCACGAGCGCATTGACGCGCCAAGGCAAAAGACATCCTCCTCTCCATGGTAACCTCAACCCCTCGCTTCAGGTGGCCGTAGAAACAGTCAACCACATCCTTTGACGATTCATCCAGGACTTCTGAAGAAGACGGCGACAGAGGAAGAGTAGCTGGCTGTAAAACTCCTAAATTTCTACTATATTTTTTATTTTATAAATTGGTACTGATTATTATTTTTATTTATTTTGTATTTGTACGTCGCGTAGTTGCGTTGTACGTCGCGCGCGCAATTTCGTTTTTTTCTGTTGCTCGATGAGTGCAAATATGTGCGAGCACACATATTTTTAGAAAATATTTTTTCTATTTTTTTGAGTTTCAAAATAATATATATAATAATTATTTTAGCTATCGTACCAAAAATTTCCAAGTTATTATTTATTTATAAAAGCCTCTCATTTATACAGTTATAAATAATAAATAATATTTTGCGTGCATACATAAATTTCATAAATATTTTGTCAGTTTATTTTTAAATAATAATGTAACTTTTGAAATTATTATTATAAGTATTTTAGAAAATATATTTTTTGAAAATATTTGTGGCAATTTAAATCTTGATTTGATCTTATGGATTCATTTAAATAGTTAAAATAATATCTATGTTTGGAAATTGATTTATCTTATTTGATTTTAAACTAACATAAATTAATTAGATTTAAATTGGATTTGTATTTGGATTAGATTTGACTGATTTTAAATTAAGTCGCGACGTAACCCCTATAAGTGAAGTAATTAATTATTTAATATTACTGACTTTTTAGTAAACCGGGTGTACCAGACCAGCCCAACGTGGCCCAAACCAAATCCAAGCCCATATAGGCATGTGGTAGAACCAAGATGACCAGGCAGGCATATTTTTTTAAAATGTGCAAATGTTTTTAAGATTATTTTAGAAATTGAGGTATATTGTCTAATTATTGAATTAGACGTAAAAATTATATTTTTATTATTAATAATGTTTTCAATATTGGCACAATTATCTAGACCCAAGTAAGAGTGTGGTAAAATTTACCCATTGGAAAGATTTTATTTTTAATATTTTTATTCTTGTTAACATTATTCTTGGGAGATTAACTAAGCCCGTCATTTGGTTTAAATATATTGCATTGAGATTGTTTTATTGTAAATTAAATTTATATAAATATATATGTATATCGGTTTAAATATGTCAACTATTCGCATAAGCAAATATTTAAATTTGCTATTGAATTTTTGTGCATATATATGGATATATATAAATATGCCTATATATATATATATATCATATATTTTATATATATATATATATATATATATATATATATATATATATATATATATATATATATATATATATATCATATATATATATACATATATATATATATACCCTTGAAATGGGGCGGCCACCCAATACCAACCGCAGCACTTGCTGCTTGGGTGAGGTGGGACCCTGCCTTCCCCTTTATTTGCTAAAGCCAGCAGCATAAGCTGCTAGCCGAACCCCACTTTTAAAGAATCAACATCAGCAACTTGCTTTATAAAGCCGACTTTAATCCTCCTCTCTCGCTATAAAAACACATACCCCAAACCCTAATCCTCCTCTCTCCTCCTTCCTCTCCCTCTCACGGCGAGTCCGCGCACCCAGCCCGCAGCTCAACAGCACCACCGTGCGGCGACAGTAACGGCAACAACGAACAACAACCGCAGCAACAAAACTCCGAGGTATACAACTTCACCCATTCAATTTCTCCCTCTCTAGGAGTTCGTTTTTCGTTCCGTAAATTCATGTAGGAAGCCCACCTGACCCTCTTCGAGATCCCCCCAAGTGGAGTTCAACATGACCATCTAACTTACTCAAAAAATCGAGATAAAGTTAGGGAAAAACCAGATTCTGAAACCCTTAAAAACTGAATTGAAACGACAACTTGTCGACCAATTTCCTTGCTGTTTATTTAAATTTTGTAGAATCTAATTGAAGACGGTCACTGACAACATAAACAAGAACGCAACGTACCTTCTGGATAGTCGTTTCGATAAACATGCAGAAAGTTATTTGATGTCGAAGTTGGAGAAAAACTGTTTTAAAAAATAATACAAAATTTTAGAATTTTTCCGATACGGGGTCCGTCCCGACAAAACGAACGACTTGGTCGTGATCCGTAAGCACCGAAAGGCGCGTATGGGTGTTGGCGACATGTTGGAACTGACGAAACTCAGTTTCGTCTTTTGTGCGCGACGAAATCAGTCCGTATCCGTCGAGATACCCCTGTATCGCCAATTTGCAAACTTCTACCTAACTTCGTATACAGTCGTCGATTCGAGACAAAACATGTGCCAACAGGTCCGAATCAAAAATTTGGTCCTGTGTGGCAAGTTTGGTTCGATTCTGAGAAGGTCGAATCGGAACCCTTTTTTGGCGGGCCCGAGACCCACTCAAACGGGCGATTTTGTACACGGCTCATCGGAATCCAAAACTGGTCATACCGTTGAGTTCCTCTCCTTAAAATGAACCCATAGACATGTAGTTTAACGACTTTAGAGACCATAGACTTTGGCACGTGCTTCGGTGCAAAGTGGGTCCAATGGCGGACATCGTTTTGACCCAAAATAACGATTTTGTCCCTGTTTCAGAATTTGTCACGCCCCAGAACCAGAATACTGGAGAGCGGGGGCAGACATAGCCAGCTACGTATATGAAATAGAATCCATCTCGCTATACGGTCACGGCTGTCTAGATACATGAGGGTTTATCTACAAGCCAACAGTCTCTTAAGGTCATGAACAAGCCTAGTGTCTCAATCGCAAGCAAGTAAGTAAAAGTCACAAGATGTATGATCATTAAATATACAATAGTAAGGCATCCCAAACATTACATATTCAGTTGATCATGATGCTAGTCGTTACAAAATGTCAGGACTAGCAGAGTTTAGTCATACATGATCAACCCTAGGATCTGTTAATCATGTTACAGCCCGTAGGCCGACAGTAAGTAAGTGCAATCGAGCTAAACAGGTGCTCGTTGGCTAAACGCCTCAGAAGAATATTTTTACAATAGAGTGGGAGAGCAAAATAAAACCCACTCGTTGCCGGGATTCCTTCTAGTGTTCACCATCTGGCAGGAAGGTCGGTAGATCCTCTGGAGCTGCTCCGAAATCTGGCCACACAAAACCAGCTGGGTCAGACCCCAGAAAGAGCAAGTGCCACAAAGGAGGCTTCACTTAAGAACTAAAACCAGCAATTAGCACAAGATATAAATAAAAGTAAGAACTGGAAATAAAAAAAATACACCAGGATAATATACGACGAGATAACCATGGAACTATTCAGATAACCAGGTTACAACCCGTAAACCAAAGAAGGACCGGGGTTGTAACCCTTCGTCTGAACAGAGCTTGGAATTCTCACCATTTATCGGTAAAATAAATACCAGCATTCTGGTCATTCAATGATCTGGAACAGGATCAGGGCAGGACTAGACTGGTTAGACTCCATCCAATCATTTCACGGCTAAGCAAGAATTACGGCTTGATACTTTAACTAACTAGGGTTGTCACAAGCCTAGTTACTATCAAGATGCAGTGAGATTGTTCTACAGCCACAAGCCCTACAGACCATCCAGGTTACCCCGGGTTAAAAGATTAGAGTTGAATTCAGGTGGGCACATCGTCCAGGAAACGAATGTACCCTTAGGTAGCTTGAAGGGTGCAACACATGACAGTGTGCTGGAAATGTGCCCTACTCGACGGCAGGCTACAGATCCCAAGGCGTGCCCAGGTAACGGGATTGTCTGTAGCTGGAAAATCTCTTCATGACTAATGTATTAATCTAGTTATTAGTCCTTAATTTATTTCAATAGGTACTCCTGACCGTGGTACTCAGGAGTCCCCTCCTAGACATGATGCAAGACAAGACTGGATTATTTATACAAGCACAATCGCCCACGGTGTCCAGGTTAATTATACAGGTCATGTCATGTCAGGTAGCCGTCGCAACAGCTAATCGAGGTAATCATGTCAGGTTATCATGCCAAGTGTACTTGTCAGGAGTGTGCCACGACGGGCCACTATCAGGTCATGCCAGGTTACTCAGGTCAGGAGTGCACCACTATGGGTCACTATCGTGTCAGGCTCAGTTATCAATTCCAAACATATCAAGTAAACTTGCGATTATCAAGTTCATGACAAAAGGCATAAGGATATAAAATGGGTGTAAAATATCTAATAAAATATCAATATACAGGGCTATAGAAGAGCCAAGCCTAAGGAAAATAAAACCAAATCTGACACGCTGACATAAGGCCAAGTCAGCCAAAGGCCATACGCTCAGTGCAAGCTACGCTCAGGTCAAGCTACGCTCAGGCCAGTGTACGCTCGAGGCCAGCGTACGCCTTGCTCGCTTAAGCTAGCGTACCAAGGCACGCGTACGCTCAAGCTAGCGTACGCATCAGGTCTGCGTACGCTCGAGCTAGCATACCAAAGGGTCCATACACTTCCAATGGGAAGCGTACGCAAGGGTCAGCGTACACAAGGGCACGCTCAAGCTACAGGTCAGCGCACGCTCAAGCTAGCGTACGCTCAAGACTGCGTACGCTTGAGCTAGCGTACGAACGGGCCTAGGGCAAGCTCACGCTAGCGTACGCAAAAGACACGCTGCCAACAGGTAGCGTATCAAGGCTAGCGTACGCACGCTAAAGAGCAGCGTACCATGGCTAGCGTACGCTCGTTAAAGAGCAGCGTACCAAGGCTAGTGTACGCTCGCTAAAGAGCAGCGTACCAAGGCTAGCGTACGCTTGCTAAAGAGCAGCGTACCAAGGCTAGCGTACGTTCGCTAAAGAGCAGCGTACCAAGGCTAGCGTACGCTCGCTAAAGAGCAGCGTACAGCTCAGCGGCGTAAGCTAAAAAGCTAGCCCACTGTTCACTGTCTTCTCCAAATGTCAAGAACAGCAAGAACTCTAAAGTTGAATCTAAGCTTCAATTGACCATATCTTGGTCAAAACAAGTCCGAATCCAACTTTCCAAAGGTCAAAATTGGGTAGAATAAAATTCTCTAAAACATGGAACCATCAAAACTTGAAAATAAGGAAGTTTGATAGATTAAAACCACCAAAATCCAAAAAATAACTAATTTCTAGATCTACAAGAATTAAAGCCTCAAAATGGAAAATAACAAGTTCTAATGTGGTTTAGAATCATGAGGAGAAGCTAATGAAACCATCAAAAGGAGTTCTCTTGTGGAAGCAAGTTGCACTTGCCTATGGTGTTCTTGGTTGGTGGAGAAGAGTAATGGTGGGGGAAGGAGAAGTAAATGAGAATTATGGAGGAGAGAGAAGGTTGGTGGGGATAATAAAGAGGGGGGGTTGTGGTGGAAATGAAGGAGAAGCATAGGCTAAGGTGTTCCACCCTTGGCCCATGATGAACCAAGCATTGGGCCGGCCGAACCAAGCCAACCCAAACCGAGAGTAAACAAGCCAAGCCAAACCAAGGAGATATGCAAATACAAGATAAAATACGTATACGTATTCCAAATACGTAATACGAACAACAGGCATTACAACTCTACCCACCTTAAAAGAATTCCGTCCTCGGAATTTAATCAAGAGGCTAGAGGAGCAATGACAAGCTACATTAATCACAGGCAATTATACTAGGTAATCAATCAATTATGCAAGCAAGGAATCGAAGGCATGAGGCATAAGAAAGACATTATACCTCACGAGTCAAACAAGTCGGGATATCGCGATCGGATATCATTCTCACGCTCCCACGTTAACTCCCCCAAAGAGTGATGACCCCAAGCAACTCGAACTAACTTGATAGTCTTGTTCTTGAGGATCTTCTCTCTCCAGTCCAATATAGACACGGGCCTCTCCTCATACGAAAGGTTGGTACCAACAACCAATTCCGAATGATCTAGGATGTGGCTCGGGTCTGGGATATACCGTCGTAATTGGGATACATGGAACATGTCATGCACCTCGCTTAGCGACGGCGGAAGAGCGAGACGATAGGATATATCTCCTACTCGCTCTAGAATGTCAAACGGTCCTATATACCTAGGACTAAGCTTGTCCCGTACGCCGAAACGAATGACGCCACGGTTAGGCGAAATTCTCAGGAATACATGATCGCCGACCGAAAACTCGAGAAGGCGCCGATGAGAATCGGCCCAATGGCGCTGGTGATCTTGGGCAACTCGAAGATGATCTCTGACTCGCCTGACCACTTCAACTGTCTGGGCAATCATTTTTGGACCGAGCATCCGTCTCTTCCCAACATCATCCCAGGCTAGCGGGGATCTGCACTTCCTACCATACAGTGCCTCGAACGGTGCCATCTGGATACTGGCATGGAAACTGTTATTGTACGAGAATTCTACCAGGTGCAAGTGATCTTTCCATGAACCACCGAAGTCAAGTGTGCAAGACCGCAACATGTCTTCAAGAGTCTGGATCGTACGTTCCGACTGGCCATCTGTCTGCGGGTGGTATGCTGACCTGAACTGGAGATGAGTTCCCAAACTCTCTTGCAAGCTACGCCAAAAGTACGACGTAAATCTTGAATCTCGGTCCGAGATGATACTGACTGGGACACCGTACAATCTGACGATCTGCCTGAAGTACATCTCCGCTAGCTGAACCGTTGACTGACCAACTCAGAACGGGAGAAAGTGTGCTACCTTGGTAAGCATGTCCACAATGACCCAAATAGCATCTCTACCAGCTGGAGATCTAGGTAGTCCAGTCACAAAATCCATGGTCACATGCTTCCACTTCCATTCTGGAATCGGTAAGGGCTGAAGAAGTCCAGCCGGTCTTTGATGTTCGGCCTTAACTTGTTGGCAAACCAAACACTGAGAGACAAATCGAGCTATCTCCCGCTTCATGCCATTCCACCAGAAATGCTGCCGGATATCACGGTACATCTTCGTACTGCCGGGATGGATGGAATACTGAGAACTGTGCGCTTCTGACATGATCTCCTGTCTGATATCTCCACTGGGTACACAAAGACGCTTACCATGTCGAAGTGTACCATCCTCATGAATGCATAACTCTGGTCTTCGTCCTGTCTCACACTCTGCTCTGAGTCGCTGAAGCTTGGAATCTGCCGACTACGCCATCCGGATCCTCTCGACTATAGTGGACTGAACTTGCATACTGGCCATCAAGGCCACACTGGAAGGGAGAACAACTTCAATACCCATCTTCTGAAGATCTGCTAACAGCTCTGGTTGTGCTGTTAGAAAATAAACTCCTGCTCTCCTGCTCAATGCATCTGCAACGACGTTGGCCTTTCCAGGATGATACTGCAAGTTGACATCATAATCTACAAGAAGCTCCAGCCATCTTCTCTGACGCATGTTAAGATCCTTCTGGGTGAAAACATACTTCAGGCTCTTGTGGTGGGTGAAAATCTCCACCCTGTCTCCATACAAGTAGTGCCTCCACAACTTAAGTGCAAACACCACTGCTGCCAGCTCCAAGTCATGGGTTGGGTAATTCCTCTCATGATCACGAAGTTGTCGTGACGCATAAGCTATTACCTTTCCATGCTGCATCAGAACACATCCTAAACCTCTGCCTGAAGCATCACAGTACACTGAGAATCCTCCGGTCCCATCTGGAAGCGTGAGAATAGGAGCTGTTATCAGGCCTCGCTTCAACTGCTCAAAAGAACTCTGACACTCTGCGGTCCAAGCAAACTGCGCATCCTTACGGGTCAACTGGGTCAATGGTGCTGAAATTCGAGCAAAGTCTGAAACAAATCGCCGGTAATAGCCAGCCAATCCAAAGAAACTGCGAACTTCTGCAACGGTGCTGGGTACTGGCCATGACTCAATAGCTACAATCTTCTGGGGATCCACTTCTACTCCTCCTCTGGTGATGATATGACCTAAGTACGAAATACGATCGAGCCAGAACTCGCATTTACTGAACTTGGCATACAGCTGGTGCTCTCTGAGGATCTGAAGAACCACACGAAAATGCTGCTCATGCTCCGCCTCACTCTTGCTGTAGACCAGGATGTCATCCAAGAACACGATCACAAACTGATCCAAGTAAGGCATGAAGATGCGATTCATGAGGTCCATGAATACTGCCGGCGCATTGGTTGCTCCAAAAGGCATAACAAGGAACTTCCAATGCCCATATCTCAATCTAAAAGCTGTGTTCGGGATGTCCTACTCTCTGACTCTGATCTGATGATAACCTGAGCGCAAATCAATCTTCGAAAATACTGATGCCCCCTTGAGTTGATCAAACAAGTCATCTATCCTCGGAAGAGGGTATCTGTTCTTGATTGTCACTGAGTTCAAGGTACGATAATCAATACATAACACCATCCTTCTTTTTCACAAGAAGCATCGGGGCTCCCCAAGGCGATCCACTAGCACGAATGAATCCCTTGGTTCTAAGCTCTTCAATCATCTTGTACAAAATCTCCAACTCTGAAGGCGCCATCCTGTAGACTCTCTCTGATACTGGGGCTGTCCCGGGAATCAAGTCTATAGTAAACTCGATCTCCCGCTCCGGAGGCATACCTGGAAGCTCTTCTGGGAAAACATCTGGAAACTCCTCGACTATCCTGGGCAACTGAACTGCTGCTACTGCCATCCGCAATACTGGAGGAGTTGACTCAACTTCGTCCCGGGAGAAAGAAAACTCTGGCTCGCCTGGAATGCTAAAAACAACCCTGCCAATGTGGCAGTCTATCCTAGCATACTGGTTCCTCAACCAATCCATCCCTAGGACCACATCATAATCGGCCATCGGGAACTCTATCAATCTAGCGGGGAATTGTCTACCGCTAACTACGATCCGACACGAGGAAAATACTCTATCTACTCCCACAAGTCCGTTACCAGTAAGTATATTAAGCCTTACTGATAATGACTCGGGCTCCAATCCTACCCGTGTCGCGAATCGTGCAGACATAAATGAATACGATGCACCAGAATCAAATAAAGCTGAAGCTGGAAAGGAGTTGACGAGAATAGTACCTGCCACTACCTCTCCTGGTGCCAATCCTTCCTCCACGGTCATCACCATAGCCTGACCGTGCCCTCGGGGTACTGGTCCCCTCTGCTGAAATCCTCGTTGTCTGTTCTGACTCTGGGCTTGGGCTTGTGCATACTGCAGGGGGTTCTGCTGCTGGAACACTTGGGTCTGAGGCGGCAAGGGCTTCGGCAATAGATACTGCTGCTGTTGGACCGGAGCTGGTCCTCTCACCGAAGAGCTAGAAAGGTTGGACGATGATGAACCACCCCTATTTGGACAGGATCCAACCCCATGGTCTGGTGCTCCACAAGCCAGACACAATGCTTGTGCCCTGCGACATTCTGCTACCACATGGCTTGGCTTCCCACAATGAGAATAACACACTGCGGAAGATTGCTTCTGCTTCTGCTGCTACAGAGGGTGTGTCGGAGTTGAATGCTGAACCGACGTTACTGAGGCCGCCCGCCTCGGAGCTCCAATAGTCAAAACCCTGGCTACCGGGGCTAGTACTGAAGACTGATTCATCTGGCCATGAGATCTCTTCCGACCTCCGGCCTTATCCATAATCCTCTGGGAGGTATACTCATGCCTCCGGGCTGCTCTCAAGACTGCATCATAAGTCTGATGCTCAAACTGCTCAACTGCCAACAAGATCTCCAGGTAAAGTCCCTGCTGGAATCTTTGGGCTCTATCATACTCGGTTGCCACCAAAGTGGGAGCAAACCGACTGAGTCTCAAAAACTCGGTCGCATATCCATCGACCGTCCTACCTCCTTGCTTCAGATTGGTAAACCTCGTCTGCAGATCATACCGAGCCACGGCATCGAAATACTTGGTCTGGAATCTCTCTCTGAATACTGCCCAAGCAATGGGTGCTGCTAATCCAATGGCCTGCGCTGCCCACCAGCT